>JAIUZE010004844.1:0-47983 GCA_022085475.1 Heliosperma pusillum | reverse complement strand
CCCAAGGCGAGGCACTTGGTCGAATAAAACCCTTTTCAATCATATCATCCAACTGCTTTCTTAACTCTTTCAATTCAGAAGGAGCCATACGATAAGGAGCTTTGGCAATTGGACCAGAACCAGGGACAAGATCAATGGAGAATTCAACATCTCTCTCGGGAGGAATCCCGGGCAAATCTTCGGGAAATACATCGACGAATTCTCGAACAATAGGCACATCTTCAATACTTGGCAAAGAGGTATTTGAAGAAGTCACAACAGGCAAAATCCCAAAAACAGAGAAAAGAGGTCTGGGCCGGTCAGTCGACCGGCGGCCGGTCGACCGGCACAGAGCTCCCCTTCATAAAAATCCAAACTTTCAAAGGTGTTTCTGGAGTGTTCCCAGCCGGTTGGCAGACCGGCCAGGAACCCCAGTTCATCCGTGAGCTCCCTTTACCTATTGAATCCATTTCAATTCTCATAAATCAATTCTAATAATCATCAACAATCAATATATATCATCAATATTCATCATATAACATCATTTACTAATCATAGCATGGTTTCTAATCTTCCTAATCGTATTCAAATACGATTTTCTAGCATATATCATGTAAAACACGTAAGTGATACCGAGTAACCCTTCACCGTTACCTTTGAGCGTCTCTAATGATCGTCAAGCTCCTCTTCTATAAGGAAATAGTCTTTGTCGGGATCTTGGAGGTCGCCACCTACAAAAAGATCGTAAAAAGATGAATAAAGTTCATCTTGAGAAAGACGGAATGCTTAAAAAGCGAGAAAGACGATAATTTTATTATCAATACGGATAGAGGAAGGTACGGGAGGAAGAATAAGATAAACTTACGTAAATTCTATCGAGTAACGAAGAACTACGCCAATTCTAAGATCGATATTCAAAGAGGAAAAGTTGCTTAAGGAAGAAGAAAGAAAGGTGTTTGATTTTTGTGATGAAATGAAATATTAGGTTAAAGAGGGAGTAGTGTGAGTTATGAGAGAAAAAGTCAAAGACGATTTTCAAAGTCAAGAAAGTCAAACTTGACTTAAGACGGCTTTTTCATGAAATCTCGTAGAAATTCCAAATACGAACTCGGAAATTCTAAATTCGACTCGGAACTTAAAATTATAATTTAAAACTTAAAATTACTGAAAAAGTTTCGTAAAATATTTCTACTAGAAAAATAGGGTACATTTCCGGGTGTTACATCGACAACGTCACATCACAAGAAATTCTGGTTATATTTCCTATCCTTATACATATCAGTCATTATACATAGTTTCTAAAACAAAAAACTATCTGTTGCTATTGAGTCTTATTTACATCAGTACACTTTTTTTGATAACTATAGATTTACAACTTAATTTGTTTTGTAATCCCATATTTTATTTAATATTTAACAGAGTTAGTTATAAGCGATGAGGACTTGAAGAATTACGCTTTGCTTGATATTGAAGCATCTCTTCGGAGTAACGCATCTACTCTACGTAGATTTGATGGAATGTCATTTCCTCTATCTTTAACTAATTCTGAGCATTTTAATACGTTGCTTGCCGATGAGCTCTCATATGATAAAAATTCTTTGCGTGAAGAGCATAAGAAACTTTTATCTTTAATGACGATTGAGCAACGTAAGGTATACGATGAAATAATAGAGGCGGTTGGAAGTGGCAAAGGAGGCGTGTTCTTTATTTACGGATATGGAGGGACAGGGAAAACTTTCATATGGAGAACATTATGCGCTGCACTACGTAGTACAGAAGATATTGTCCTACCTGTTGCATCAAGTGGTATAGCTGCCATCTTACTCCCAAGTGGTCGAACAGCTCATTCTCGATTTGGGATTCCAATTAATGTTGGTGAGAGTTCTACGTGCTCAAGAATAAAACCCGGAACAAACTTATCAGAGTTGTTGATAAAGACAAAACTTATAATTTGGGATGAAGCTCCAATGACACATAAGCATTGTTTTGAGGCTCTTGATAGGAGTTTAAGGGACATCATGCGATTTGCCGATAATGTCGACCATGATCAACCATTTGGAGGGAAAGTAGTTGTCTTCGGCGGGGATTTTCGGCAAATACTACCAGTGCTCCCAAAAGGTAGTAGGGCAGATATCGTTCACGCTTCTCTGTGCTCATCTGGTATTTGGTTTTCTTGCAAGGTAAACTGTTTATATTATTTTTAAAACGCAATATTCACTCACTATTTTATTATTAATAATCTTTTTTAAACATGTTATTTTTTTATATTCAAAGGTATTAACATTAACGAAGAACATGCGTCTACAATGTGGAAGCTTTAATTCTAATGAGGATGAAATAAGAGAATTTTCAAACTGGATTCTAAATGTCGGGAACGGGGTAGCAGGAGGTGAAAATGACGGTGAAATTGATTTAGAACTCCCAAGCGACATTCTTGTTACTGATGCAACTGAACCAATTGTTGCAATTGTTCACAACACCTTCCCATCTTTTCGTGAAAATTTCAAGAATTCGGATTACTTGCAAGAGAGAGCAATTCTTGCCCCTACTCATGAGATCGTAGAGATGGTGAATGATTTTTTTATGTCTCTTATTCCTAATCCGGAAAAAGTTTACTTGAGTTCAGATGAGATAAGTAAAGATGAGGGCAATACAGAGATACATGAGATATATTCTACTGAATTCGTGAACTCTATTAAATGTTCGGGTCTTCCGAATCATGAGTTAAATTTGAAGGTAGGAGCCACAGTTATCCTATTAAGAAATATTGACCAACCTCGAGGATTATGTAATGTACTAGATTAGTGGTCACCAATCTTGGATCTTCAGTTATAAGGGCAACAGTCTTAACTGGAATTAATAAGGGAGATAGAGTACAAATAGCTCGAATCACATTAACACCTTCAGATGCGACAAAATTTCCGGTTAGGTTTGAGAGAAGACAATTCCCAATGGTTGTATGTTTTGCGATGACAATAAACAAAAGTCAAGGCCAATCCTTAGCACATGTTGGTTTATATCTTCTGAGGCCTGTCTTCAGTCATGCTCAGCTTTACGTTGCTATATCAAGGGTAACCACCAAGAAGGGGATCAAAATTTTGATTTGGATTAATGAAAGTGGTACATGTAATACAACTACCAATGTTGTGTACCATAAAATATTTTAATATCTGTAAAGTTATTATATGTATGAAGTTGACATAACTAATGTTGTTTTGATTTTAGTAATTTGACTTATAGCGTAGTTTGTAATATTTTAAAGTGTGCTCTAAAAAACTTGAGAAAATGACAATGTAGGTTGATACCATATCCAATATATTTTTAGCGAATATGTCTAAAATAAAGACCAAACAACTATACTTAAAATCCATATTTATAAACATTTATAATTCCCGTGCATTCATGCACGGGTTACACACTAGTTTTTAAACAAATTAACCATCCAGCTTTACTACACTAACAAGATGTTCACTTCTTTAAAAAAAAAAATTGATTCGGTAAACAAAGACTTAATTACATAGTCTTTTTTTATCTTAGATTATTTTCTTTTGGATCAAAATTATTTGAATTAAACTGCACTGAAATTAATAGATCGGAACGAAATTAAATTAGACTGAACTGAACTAAATTAAAGTGAACTTAAATAATAATAATAATAATAATAATAATAATAATAGGGATATTATACATGGAACCCCCTTATTTTTGCATATTTTACATGGTACCCGTCATTTTCTTTAAAAAAACTTCGGAAAATTCACGTGGTACCCCTAAACTTTGCCAATTTGCACATGGTACCCAGTATTTTATGTTTGTGCACATGTCACTCTTCACGTTTTATTTTTATGCACAACATGTCTTTTTTGCCGCTTTAAAAAACTTTAATTGAACATGACCCTTACACCGGAATTTGGATTTGCCCAATTTTTTGTCTTAAAAACATTTTCTTGTCGTAATCTACGATTTGAGAAACAAAATATATGCCGACCGGCATTTTCTACGGTTTTTTTCTCTCGAAAACATAAAATCGTCCGTAACCTCGTTCTTAAATTTCCGAATGATCAATTTTTTTAATCAAATTATAGATCTCAGAGGGCTAATCAATTTTAAATTTTATTTTTTGTAAATTCAGATTTCTGGTCTACAATTTATGCTCGTTTGAAGATTTTATGAGCGATAAAAAGAGCATGTCATACTTGAAAATCAAATCTCAAGGTTACTATATGCACAAACTTTAAACACTGTGTACCACGTGCAAAACGACAAAGTTAAGAGGTACCACGTGAATATTTCGAAAAAACTTTGACCGCGTATAAATAATGATCATGAATTCGGAATGCGATGGAATTTTTTTTCAAAATGATCGTCTTCTTGTGATCTTCAATTTGAAAAAAAAAATCATTACTTTATGAACTCGTAGCCATGAGATATCGACGCTCAAGGTTTATTTGGTTAAAAACGTTTAACCGGTCATAACTCTTGCAAAAACGTTCATAAAGTAACAATTGTTTTTTTTCAAATCGAACCTCGAGAAGACGATCATTTTGAAAAAAAGAGTCGCCGCATTCCGAATTCGTGAACATGATTTATACGCGGTCAAAGTATTTTTGAAGAAAATAAGGGGTACCACTAAGAAAACCAAAAAACATAGGGCACCATGTAGAATATCCCATAATAATAATTTGATTATGATGACGACGGCGCCACTATGAAGCCAACGGAGACATTAATATTATACAATTTAAAATTGATTTGCCTAAACGATTCTTTTCAATTTATAGCAAAAAAAGTAGAGGAAAGTCACTTCTCTCTCTAGAAAAATTAGAGAGATGTTTTCCTCTCAAAAGTAAATTAAAAAGGGAAGGGATTAGGAGAGCGTCTCCTACTCTCCTTCTCTCACTCCAGTGTTATGGTCTCTTTTATTAACTTTTTGCTTCTTCTCTTCTTTCCTCAAAGATTATATGTATCTTCATTTCTTTCATTAGAAGTGAGAATATTTTTTTGGTCACTTTCTTTTATTTTCTTTACCTTGTTTAAGTCTAGACTGTATTTGCTCTCTATTTTAGCCTAGAAGAGCTATATTTAGTCATATGTCTTGTGTAACACCCGGAAATGTACCCTATTTTTCTAGTAGAAATATTTTACGAAATCTTTTCAGCGAATTTAAGTTTTAAATTAGCTTTTTATGTTTCGAGTCGAATTTAGAATTTCCGAGTTCGTATTTGGAATTTCTGTGAGATTCCATGAAAATCCCGTTTTAGGCGAGTTTGACTTTTCTTGACTTTTGAGTCGAGTTTGACTTTTCTTGACTTTTGAGTCGAGTTTGACTTTTCTTGAATTTTAAGTCGTCTTTGACTTTTCTTGAAATTTTAAGTCGTCTTTGACTTTTCTTGAAATTTTAAGTCGTCTTTGACTTTTCTTGAATTTTAAGTCGTCTTTGAATTTTCTTGACTTTGGAACCGTCTTTGACTTTCGTTGACTTTTCCCCTTACTCACCCTATATATACTCCCTCATAACCTAACTCCCTCACAACTCAATCTCCTTCTTCTTCACCAAATAAACCCAAAACCTAGCCTCCATATTCTTTCAAGCTTAGATTCGTCGCTACGCTTTCGTTACTCGCTCAAATTCACGTAAGTTCGTCTTATCCTTCCCCTCTCATCTTCCTCTATCCGTATTGGTAATAAAATTACCGTCTTTCTCGCTTTTTAAATTATCCGTCTTTCTCAAGGTGAAGTATATTCATCTTATATTGCCTAATTGTAGGTGGAGACTAATAGGAAGGCTTAGTAATCGATTAAAGACGCGTAAAGATAACGGTGAAGGGTTACTCGATATCATTTACGTGTTTTTGCATGCTTTGTATGTTAGAAATCGTATTTAGAATACGATTAGGAGCTTAGGAATCATGTTATGATTTATGATTGTTGTTATTTGATGATTTTTGTTGATGAATATTGATTGTTGTTAGTTGATAGAAGTAAATTATGAAAATTGGAAATGATGGAAATGGGTTGTTGTTCTCGGGTGGACTCGTGCAAATTCACAGCACCGACCCTTTTTGGTAGAATGCTCATATCTCCTTCGTTACTAGTTTGTTTTGGGCTTGTGACCACTCGTTGGAACCGTAAGAGGATAAGCTATCACCTCGATTTGGAATTTCTGAATTCCCATATCTAGAACTCTAGTTATGACCGTTTGAAGTGGACCCTTGTTTTCGTTGGTTTTCAAACAACATTGTTTTGGAGAGGTGATCTATGTTTTTAATCATTATGCTTCATAAACTTGTTCTAATGCTTATGTATCATGTATTAACTCATGTTTATCATATTTAAACTTATATGATTCTCTATTCTCATGTTTTGTGACGGTTTTTGGTATGTTCCCACTTTGAGTCGGTTTTTACAAATGATACGGTTTGAGCACTATTTTGTCTTCTGCTTTGTACTCTCATTCCCTTGGCTACCTCCACGTTCGTAAGGCTGGAATGTCGGAACGGGGAGGTATCCTACTGCTTAATGGCATGTGTTAGTGGGCATACGACGACGTTGTTGGGAGTTGAACGCTATGCGTTGATCGACCCGGCCGTCAAATGTTGTGTACTTGCGAGGTGGTGTTATTTGCATGTAGCGTACCGCTTGTTATGAGGCTTGACTCTTTTTTTCCGCCTCTTTCGTGAATTGATCTACCGAATTTGGGGTACTCGGCATATATATTGTAAGACCGAGTCTTGGATGCGAAACGTTTATCGCATGTCGAATCGGAACACGTTTATTCCGAGATCCTGCCCAGGTTTAGACTAGGACCGTATTATTATAGTCGTGCTACCAGGAGGAAAATAGTCTACATATACGAAATGTTGATCGTGTATGAGTTCAGGGAAATGTTTATCCCGTGGATGCCTGTTAATCATTCTTGCTGGGACATGATGCTAGTGCGTTTCATTTACCGTGAGAGATGTCGTCTTTTGTCGTTCTTGAATGCGTGATTTCATGATATTGTTCATGGTCATTGCATGATTGGACACCGTCATTGTCTTGGTTCGTGAATGGATGATAATATGTTGGATATTATGTGATCATCGCATGACTTGACTTGGTTTGTCTGTCGAGTCTCAATCTTATCAATATTATACCGCTAACGGTGAGATGCAAGCCCTAGTGAGCGTCTTCGATTGCCTAAGAGTGTCTTCCCCGAGTCTTTGAATAACATGATGGCTTCGGATTTGATTTCCATGTGATCTTATAATTATATCTTGTATTGCCTATCTTTTCTTATCGTAACTCACATGTATATTTATATATGCATGCTCTACTTTTGTATTTCCTTATATGTACGTTAAAGGGGATATGGCTGGGAGAACCCGGAGTTACTCCCCACTGACTGTGGCGTTCATGTTTTTCATGAATGAACAGGTTTGCTTGCTTGGATGGCTTTTTGGATATGATGTTTTGGGGTTCGGGTGTGAGCTAGCGGGCGTTGTCCCTGGAAGTTTTCACCTCTAGACGATATTAGCTAGTTTTGCTAAACCCTTGTTCTTTGCTAACATTTTAAGAGACCCCGTCTCTTTCTTGTATTTCCTTACTTAGTTGTAATATTTTGACACTCCTCGTGTTATATAACTTGCATGTTTAAAGGTTTTTAAAATACCGTATTTCCGCATATCTTTTCACATGCTTGTATGAATTATCTTTCCGCATTCGCGAGGGTTGTCACATTCTTGGACTTCTTTTTTATGCCATCATGCGAACATGGCTCTCCCTTCTTTAGCTCCAATGTTGCCGATCTATCATCTGTAGGACAACACACAACAGCGTGTTCCTCCAATTTGCTCCCAATCTGGGGCGGAGGTGTTACGGTAGCACTGGGAATATCACAGACAGGAGCTATAGGCTCGATAGGAATCGAAGCTTTGTCATGTGTAAATAAATCAGGTGTAATATCAGCTAAGGGAAGCGTGTGACATGGTGAAACAAGCATAGGACCTTTACTAGTATGAGACTGAGTGAATACTAGGTTCTCCCCACCTATCTGAAAGGTCAAAGTCCGTAACCCAACATCAATAATCGCTTGCGCAGTATGCAAGAACGGTCTTCCCAAAATGATGGGAGTGTGAGAATCCTCAGGTATGTCTAGTACTAGGAAATCGACCGGGATAAAGCATCTCCCTATTTGTACAGGTATATCCTCTATGACTCCTAAAGGTCGGGACAAGGTCCTATCCTCCATTTGCACCATCATGTTAGTACACTGAACCTTTGTAAAGCCTAACCGTTTGGCTAAAGACAAAGGTAAGACGCTAACACTAGCTCCTAGGTCACATAACGCGTTATCTATAAGATAGGTACCTATACGACATGGTATGGAAAAACTACCTGGGTCGGACAGTTTAGGTGGACATTTGTTTTGGAGGAACGCGGAGCATTCCTCAGTCAAAGCTACAGTCTCTACAGTATCTACTGACCTCTTACGTAAAAGAATTTCACGCATAAATTTCAAGTAAGAGGGTACCTTTAATAGGAGGTCTGCAAAAGGAACATTCACCTTACGATCGCGTACAATGTCAGCGTACTGAGCAAATTCCTTCTCAACCTTAGCCTTCTTTAATCGACCGGGAAACGGAACTGGAATGTCAGGCGATCCACGTTGCATATCCTTGACAATCGCATTGTTAATCATCCGCTTGCTTAACCCCTTCGATCGAGCTTCACGCTCATTAGGACCCATCGATCGAGTATCAATGTCACTCGATCGATCCTTTTTAGAACTCAAACTGCTCGATCGAGCAGTATCATCAATCAGAACACTCGATCGAGTAACTGTACCCTCTCGATCGACCAACTGGCTTTCTGATTCATTCGATCGACCAACAGTAACCTCTCAATCGAGTGATTTTTCCTTCAATTCATTCGATCGAGTGGAATAAACTCCTCGATCGATGATATTATCAGCATCAGCCTTCGCGACATTAGGATGCACACCAGAGATATCAGCAACTGTACCAGCAGGACTGTCATAAGCGAGACCGCTTCACAGAGTGATCATGTTCAGCGTCTCCTTGTTCTTGTCGGTCTGTGACGGTAACTGGCCAGGTTGCCTAATCGATCTAGCTCCCGCCAATTCAGCAATCTGCGACTCCAAAAGCTTAATGGTAGCATTCGTTGCTTGATCAGATTTGCTCAATTGGATAGCTAAAGCTTGTATCATCGACTTTAGCTCTCCGACTTCTGAAATTTCTCCAGATGAGGAACTAGCTTGCTGTGAAGACTAGATTTTTTGGAATCCTTGTTTGTGCGGCGGTTGATACGTCGGCTGCTGTGGTAGAGGAGTAGGATTTAGGACATTCTGGCTTGTCCATCTCAAATTGGGATGGATATTCCCCTGATTATAGTACCCACTCCCTTGACGGTATTGTTGAAAGGAACAAACTTGCTCCTTTTCTGCAAAACAATCTACAGCCGTGTGACCAGTTTCGCCACACCTTTCACAAGTACTCACATCATCTCGCTGCAGCAAATGAACCGTCTGCTGGTTATCTGCAGCTTGCTTCTCCCATTTGTCAAGTATGGCATTCAGTTTATCAAATTTAGCATCCAGACCGTCAGAATCAATACTAGCTACTGTCCGTGTACCACTTCGCGGATTACCATATTCAACACAATAGGTTGCCATCTCCTCTATCAATTTCCAACCCTTATCATCATCTATCTCCTTCTGGAATCTCCCGTTTGACGCGGCATCTAGAATAGCTCGATGATCATCATACAACCCGTTGTAAAACTGGTTGCATAGAAACCATTGTTCGAACCCATGGTGAGGAACAGACCTCACAAGCGTCTTAAATCGATCCCAGGACTCATAGATATTTTCATGAACCGTTTGCTTGAAATTCGTAATCTGACCCCTCAAAGCATTTGTCCTCTGTGGTGGAAAATACTTCTTGTAGAAGGCCAGTGCAAGTGTGGTCCAATCGGTAATACCCAGTTCTTCTCTATTCAGGTTCTTCAACCAGTCTTTAGCATTGTCGGTAAGGGAAAAAGGGAACAAGAACTCCTTGATCTTGTCTGCTGTTACCCCTTTAGAAACCGGAATAGAAGAGCAGTAATCAGCAAAGGTCTCCATATGCTTCCTCGGATCTTCCCCAGCCACACCCCTATACTTGTCCTGCTGGACAAGCTTGATATAAGACGGACGAAGATCGAAAGAAGTTCCATCTTCGTCCGTTGTAAGTTTGAATCCCTGAGGTATACATGCAGCGGTGGGTTCAGAGTGACTAGCAATGTTAGGCATCTTTGCTGGTATGGTAGTCTTAACAGTCGAATCTTCCTCGAAAATGAAACTGTCGAAGACGGATTCAGAACTACTCAAGTCTTCCTCCTGAACTGTCTTATCTAACCCTCTCTTTCTGCGTAAGAAGGTTCTTTCAGGCTCCGGATCAGCTTCCACTAATTCGAGCCTTTGGGACCTGTGCATACACAACTATAGAGAGAAAAATAAGAACAGTCTTTAGGAATTAGAAATTCCTTAAGACGAGACATAAATAAATAAACAGAAAATTAAATTGCCTCCCCGGCAACGGCGCCAAAATTTGATGCGTGTCGTTATACACCAAAAATAAAAGCCTAAGTCTACTAACTAAGAAGATAGCGGAAGTAGGGTCGATCTCCACAGGGAGAAAACTAATGAACTGTAATCTAAATCTGCCAGTCACAATCTAGGGGTTTTGAATTGGTTTTAAACTAAACTAAATAAGATTAAAGAAAGAGAAATAAAGGTAGAAATTAATATGAAATAAATCAGATTAAGGAAGAATATGCTAGGATTCGGTCCACTGCAATATCGGCATCTATGGGTCAACTAAGTCAGTCAATCTATAAATGAGAAGGGCAAGGGTTTTCTCCTCTTGGTCTCAAACCACCCTCGGGATTTTCCTAATTAACTGCCGTCCTCTTAGGATTCACCTATCAATTCTAAGCAAGTCTTTCCCTTCCAATCTCTCGATCCAGGTCGGGGTTAACTACCTAGCTAGTCTCCTGCGTGCACTCATTCGACTAACCTCAATTAAATTGCTCAGATTAATTCTCATATTCAAGACTAACTAAAATACTCTACCCTGTCATGCTTCTACTACAGTTTTCCTCATCCTAACATACAAGGGAATTAGCTACTCATACTATTCACGATGCTAATAAAGACGATTGAATATATGACACTAGACATGATATAATCGTAATTAACAACCATGAATAGTAATAACGCAGCAATTAAGAAAGGTAAACAGTAATTAAGACTAAAACAAAGGTTAAGAATAAAAGAGAGAAAAGAGTTTACAATCTTAGCAAATCCGGCGTAAAGAACAAATCCACGTCGATGATAAACCGAATGTAAACTAAAGATTAATAAAGTTCAGAAACTAATGGTGAAAGATTAATGAATGAATGATAATGAATGGTTTTTTCCTAATGACGTAAATAAGAGTCTTATATAATGCATAACACGACTCTAAACCCTAATTAAGCTACGGACTTAAGGCCCGTGATAGGTTTCACTCGATCGAGGGAAAATACCCTTCGATCGAGGCTTTTATTCAAGAGTATCAGTCGATCAAGGACTTCCTTCACTCGATCGACCAACTCTTCAGCAGCTGCCACTCGATCGAGCAAAGGTATAGCTCGATCGAGGTCTTCCTTACTTCAACCCTCCTCGATCGACCAAAGGTATAGTCGATCGAGGTCTTCTGGCTTGTCATGTAACGTTAGTCATGGCTTTGGGCTTGATTGTGAGCGGTCTCTCGCTTTCCCATGCAAGAGCTTCTATTCCCTTCCTTCCATTCTCTTAAATGCATGCAAAGTGGACTGTTTTGGCTCGGTTTCCGCTACTACGCAGCTTGTACCTACAAAATGGTAATGAAAGTACAAAATAGCCAAATAGGGGGAAATGGTGACATAATATCACCTAAATGACATAGAAATGCGTGCATAAATGGACTAAAAAGTCTATATAAAATACACGCATCAAGAAGCCACATTTGCGCTGAGCAGCATCGGCGACAACCCTTCCCGGCACAAAATCGGACATCCCAGTCTGAGTCAAGGGGGAAGACCCTGTCAAATCAACACAAACATCACGCCCCTCTGTCCCAGGAATAAAGAAGCAAATCCGCAGAACGAAGAGATCTGTCGTGCCCGTCAACCAAATCGATATCAACCTCCTTACCCTTAGAAATACCAGACCTATAACAGATGTCAAATAAGGTGTCACGAACGAGGTTATATCGATGTTTAACCCCCACAGTACCAGCACAAGAAACAGCGTGGTCCCCATACACATCATCAAAAGTAGGACCAGCACATACAATACCAGAAGGCCGCAGGAGCGTTGCCTGCAAAACTGCAGACTGCAAACGGGAGGCCAGAAAAACATAGTGTAAAACATCCCCCGCAGCATAAACACCGAGTCCACCCAAATGAAAAGAGAAAGTGGCACGGCGCCACTGCCAATCCCCAAAACCAGGCCTAGACGCGGTGACACGACGTTCCAAGCTAGAACGAAGCGCTGCATCAAAGCGAAGATGGACAGACCCAAAGACCCCCGGGGAGCAAGTACGGAGGGAAAAATAGAGTTTAGAAATACCAGTACATGCCCGAAGCAGAAGTAACTCACATTGCGGGTCCTCAATCCTCGCGACTAAGTCCATAAGTTCAACGGTCTTAGTCACTCTCCTCGCCACAAGCTCACTGCCAAAAATGGGACAAGTACTGACAGGTCCACCCAAAACAGAGACACCACGCAAGGGTCGAGCAATAGAAGGGGGGAAAACACCGGGTAGCCAACTCCGAGGATCCTCAATAGGCCAAAAAGACCTCAGTCTTAGCCAAATTAAGATGGAGACCGAAACGAGGCCCATCTTCTATAATCAAATCCAATACTCTCCCCACCTCTAAAGTGTCCCCAACATTGGTGCCATCATCCAAATACCATGCTTGCAAAGTAAGATCAAAAGAATCCCGGATGTTGCACACTAAGGGATGCAAAACCAAAGCAAAAAGCAAAGGCCATAGAGGATCACCCTGCTGGACACCCTGACAAGACCACAAACAATGCTCCCCATAATAAAGACGGGCAGGGCTAGAGTAACAAAACTCCACCCAACGGGAAAGAACCGGACAACGACGGCGGACTTCCTGTAGCATAGTCACACGATCAACAAGGTTGAAAGCATTTTGGAAATCAACTAGCAACATAGACAGTCCCACATCACCACCGCAGGCCTCAATGAGCCGGTTCAAGGAATGCAAGATAGCCTCTCCTCCACCGGACACCCCAACCCCAAACTGAAGGCCAGCAAAATAAGCAGACAAAGAAGGACCAACCAGACAAGCATCAGCCTTAGAGACAAGACGTCTCCAGACAGTGCCAACAGCGATAGGGCGAACACCCCCGCGTGGTTTAACAAGCGGCGTGAGCGGAGCACTAGCAATGTAATCACCAAGGGCTACAGGGCACCGGCCCTCCAGAAAAAGATTAACCACCCTAGTAATAGAAGCGATCAAACCATCCGAGACAGCCACAGCAGCACCACTCAAACAGTCCAGAAGGTGTTGGGCATGAAGTCCATCCCTACTATTATTATTATTATTATTATTATTATTATTATTATTATTATTATTATTATTATTATTATTATTATTATTATTATTATTATTATTATTATTATTATTGTTATTATTGTTGTTATTGTTATTATTATTGTTATTGTTATTCTTATTGTTATTCTTATTGTTATTGTTGTTGTTGTTGTTGTTGTTGTTGTTGTTGTTGTTATTGTTAGTGTTGTTATTGTTATTGTTGTTGTTATTGTTATTGTTATTGTTATTGTTATTGTTGTTATTGTTATTGTTATTGTTATTGTTATTGTTATTGTTATTGTTATTGTTATTGTTATTGTTATTGTTATTGTTATTGTTATTGTTATTGTTATTGTTATTGTTATTGTTATTGTTATTGTTATTGTTATTGTTATTGTTATTATTATTTTTTTATTATTATTATAAGATGCGCGCAGCTTTCATTAAAATAAAATGTAAAGTTTACAAGAAGTTGGTGGGGAGCCGAGAGACAATCTAGGCCCCCACCCCCTTAGCTATAGAAAAACTAAGCCTAGTAAAGATATAAACGGGCACCCGAGCCCCAGCATCCTGAGATACCGAGAATTATTATTATTATTATTATTATTATTATTATTATTATTATTATTATTATTATTATTATTATTATTATTATTATTATTTATTATAAGATGCGCGCAGCTTTCATTAAAATAAAATGTAAAGTTGACAAGAAGTTGGTGGGGAGCCGAGAGACATTCTGAGCCCCCACACCCTTAGCTATAGAAAAACTAAGCCTAGTAAAGATATAAGCGGCCACCAGAGCCCAGCATCCTGAGATACCGAGAATTTCCGGATCCGCTTGAGCAAGTCAACGGCATCCGAGCCCAGCTCTCCAAGCGAAGAGAAAGAGAAGGGTAGGAAACCATAGCCAGAAGCCGCGCATAAATTTCCATACTATTTGCGCTGAGCAGCATCAGTGACAACCCGTCCCGGCACAAAATCGGACATCCCAGTCTAAGTCAAGGGGGAAGACCCTGTCAAATCAACACACACATCACGCCCTCTGTCCCAGGAATAAAGTAGCAAATCCGCAAGACGAAGAGACCCGTCATACCCGTTAACCAAACCGATATCAACCTCCTTGCCCGTAGAAATACAAGACCTATAGCATATGTCGAATAAGGTGTCACGAACGAGGTTATGCCGATGCTTAACCCCCACAGTACCAGTACAAGAAACAGCGTGGTCCCCATACACATCATCAACAAAAACCCGAGAGCAAGCAGGACAAGGCCTAGATACCGTGAATAACGGAACACCCAGTCGATACCCCAGCACACTACAGTAAGTCCTCATGTTCATCGTCTAACCCAACCCAGAGATAGGAACCGCACGCAACCAATCAGAGGCGTGAGAACCTTGCTGAGACTACCACAACGCAAGCTGACGCTGTGTCAAAGAGAAAACAGATTCTGAAGAAGCAGCAACCGTCGCGAAATATATATCTGCCAATTTCTTCATAAGTTTAGGGGCAGCGATTTCACTAAGATCACGTAAAAAATCAGAACCTGTAGTTTCAGAGAACAACCGCAAGGCATCGTCGAAAGTAGGACCAGCATCCACAATACCAGAAGGCCGTAGGAGCGTAGCCTGCAAAACTGTAGACTGCAAACGGGAAGCCACAAAAGCATAGTGTAAAACATCCCCCGTAGCATAAACATCGAGTCTACCCAACTGAAAAGGGAAAGTGGCAAGGCGCCACTGCCAATCCCCAAAACCAGGCCCAGACGCGGTGACAATACGTTCCAATCTAGAACGAAGTGCTGCATCAAAGCGAAGATGGACAGACCCAAAGACTTCAGGGGAGCAAGTGCGAAGAGAAAAATAGAGCTTAGAAATACCAGTACAAGCACGGCGCAGAAGCAACTCGCATTACGGGTCCTCGATCATCGCGACTAAATCCATAAGCTCAATGGTCTTAGTCACTCTCCTCGCCACAAGCTCACTGCCAAAAATAGGACAAGTACTGACAGGTCGACCCAAAACCGAGACACCACGCAAAGGCCAGGCGATAGTAGGGGGAAAACACCGGGAAGCCGACTCCGAGGATCCTCAATGGGCCAAAAGACCTCAGTCTTAGCCACATTAAGATGGAGACCAAAACGAGGCCCATCTACCATAATCAAATCCAAAATAGCCCCCACCTCCAAAGTGTCCCCAACAATGGTGCCGTCATCCAAATACCAGGCCTTCATGGTAAGATCAAAAGAGTCCCGGATTTTGCACACTAAGGGATGCAAAACCAAAGCGAAAAGCAAAGGGCCTAACGGATCACCCTACTGAACACCCTGAGAAGACCACAAGCAATGCTCCCCATAATAAAGACGGGCAGGGCTAGAGTAATAAAACTCCACCCAATGGGAAAGAACCGGGCAACGACGGCGGACTTCCTGTAGCATAGTCACACGATTAACAAGGTTGAAAGCATTATGGAAATCAACTAGCAACATAGACAATCCCACGTCACCACCACGGGCCTCAATGAGCCGATTCAAGGCATGCAAGATAGCCTCTCCTCCACCGGACACCCCAACCCCAAACTGCAGACCAGCTAAATAAGTAGACAAAGAAGGACTAACCAAACAAGCACCAACCTTAGAGACAAGACGTCTCCAGACAGTGCCAATAGCGATAGGACAAACACCACCGCCCGGCTTAACAAGCGGCGTAAGCGGAGCGCTGGCAATGTATTCCCCAAGGTCTATAGGGCACTGGCCGTCCAAGAAAAGATTAACCACCCTAGTAATAGAAGCGATCAAATCATCAGAGACAGCCACAACTGCACCACTCAAACAGTCTAAAAGATGTTAGGCACGAAGTCCAACCCTCCCGCAAGAAGTGCCACGCGGGAAACCACGAATCATATCCAATACCACCGCCGAAGAGGCAACAAGAGAATGATGATCCACAGGCAAAGGAGGCAGCGAAGGACATGGGGCAACAGGATGCTTCTCTCGCAGAGCACCAAGAGTGGCATTAGAGTAGGGAGCGACACTAGAGGAAGAAAGCCCCCTAACAGCAGCAGTATAGTGACCATCACAAACCTTCCGCCGACACTGGCGGAGGTTAAGCTCACTCAAATCCAAATCTTCCCCCACATGAAAAGGAGGAACCTCAGCCAAACACTCCTGCAAAAGCTGCAATCCCTCTCCAGGCACCCCCCAAGCAAGAATAGACCCGGTAATACTCTCCTCCTGACGATGTCGCCTAACAGCCGTCCTACACTCAAGATTACTCCGAGGAGCGAAGGTCTTAAGCAGACAAATAGGCAACACAAGCAAACGAACCCAGCAGGAGAGATCACCAGGAGAGTCAGCCACATCATCGAAGACCTCCTTAAGAACCCAAGCAAACCCAAGACGACACTTAGGAGGAATAGATTTCACGGTGCGATGGCCCAAAGAAAATAAACGATCAAGCGAAGGTACATACCATTGAACAAGCGCAACCTCATCATCAGATGAAAGAACAGAGTGAGACGGAGCCGGAGGTCTAGGGATACCATGAATAAAAAAACTAACGATGCCATCACCACAATCCGGAGGCGGAACTATGTCACCCCAACCATGCCGACACCTAGAACGAAACTTATGGGTTTTAAAGCACTCCCCACACAACCAAAGCCCCATCCGCTTTAAAGTAATCTCGGCATTAGAGAAAACCGTCAGACTATCAGTAAGAGTTTGACGCGTAAGAGCCATAGCACAGTCAATACAATGTCGATCCTGAAAATGCTTTTGCCACGCGGCCTTAGTAAGGCGTCTACCACCGCAATTCGGACACCTATGAATACAAGAAAAAGGACAAGGAAACCGAACTAAAACAGGCGTGATACAGAAAAGGAATATATTACCTAATATTTTAATGGAAACCCTAATGTTTCCCATGCAAGGCTACGGCACGGCAAAAGCACACGGCCAACACCAGCCACAACCAGCAGACCACCACGACCCATAACCCACGACGACCCATAACCTGCCCCCACAGCGACACTCAACACAACCAGCAGCACGGCAGACACCACAAACACAACAACCGACGCCGGCGCGATGAAACACACAAACAGCCTTACCACAGCCGGCATGCGCGGTGTTTATGGCTAGGTCGTAGATGGCGGAAGGGAGAGAGGCCACCAGCAACAGCCGACCAGGGAACAGCCGTCGTCCACCGCAGAAGAAAAACAACAACAAAAAGAAACCCTAAAAACACCAAAAAAAAACGAACACAAGAGAAGCAACGCGACCCACGGCCTGCCGATGACGTGAGGTTTTGGTGGCCGGCGACGGGCAGTTATGAACGGCGACGTTCTACGGCGGCAGCCGACACTCCCTGCTCACAATCGTTCTCCCCTCTCCTAATCGCCCTCCCCTCACTCACGCTCCTCTCAATATTCAACCGACAACGAACGCCCGACGGTGGCCGGTGATGGGGAAGGTGGCCGGTGAGGCAGTGAGGGTAGGGTAGGTGGCCACAGCAAACCCTAATCGCCTAACACTCTCTCTCTCTCTCTCTCTCTAACGTTATTATTATTATTATTATTATTATTATTATTATTATTATTATTATTATTATTATTATTATTATTATTATTATTATTATTATTATTATTATTATTATTGTAGGTGTAATTGTGTGATGAACCAGTCCTAGCTTCATCTTCTATTTGGCTTTGGTTGATTCATTGCTTGGATTTCATTAATGATGTAACACTCCCATACACAAAGGTGCCTTAGAGGACTCCCTTAGCACATGAAAGTGCTACCTTCTAGGTTGCCCAAGGTAGTAAATATCACAACAAGTAATAAAGAAACAACATTTATTTAATAAATGTTTAAATGTCAATACAGAATTCCAAACAGATGGCATACCATCTGACCAGAATCCAACTCAATAAAGATATCGTGTTAATAAGTAAAAATACTAATCAATGTTCAAGACTCCAAGATTGATAAGCGGAAGCTAGACATGACATGGTGATCCCATCCTCATCCCAACGCAGCGCTACAGATTACATGTGATCACCTGCTCACCATCCCTTAATAGATCACAACAGTTTTGGAAAACATTAACGGGGTCAGTATTCGAATATAGCGATTAACGTACAAGATAAGCACAATGCAAAGGAGAAACCGGAGGGCCACCGCAGCGGTTATCTCAGTAGAGTCAGGTTACCATCCTTGCTCTACAAAACCACATATTGAACCTGGACCGCAGCCACAAGCGTCGAACTTCCATCTCGCCACAGCAAGATAACCCGGAACATTAATGTGCACATCCCCCACGTGGGATAACCACGCGGGCGAACTCGGGGTATGACCCATCTCCCAACGGGATCACCAAACCATAGTAACCATAATAACCACCGACAAAAACCCTAATCTCCATCATTGTCACAACAGTTACCATCATCGTCAATCACATATCAATAATCACAAAAAGAAATCAACAATCTCATGCCATCAGTTAGCAACGCACATACTGAGTAGGAAACCCTACCTTTTCGCAAACCCGCAGCAAATCGCAATCATTATATCAACATTCTTCCTTTATGAATTCCTTCCCTTAAACATGCAATTAACATAATCAATACTAACCCGTGTTTCCTCTTTCCCCCAAATCGATTAGGGTTTATAACAAATACAATACAATATAATCAAGGATACTTACCCAAGCAATCAATCAACGTAGCAAAAGGTTGGATCCAACACGAGATGAGGAAAGGTTTCTTGAGGAATTAGAGAGGATTTGAGAAATAGGGTTTTGTAATTAAGAAACGTAAAACTGAATTATGAAACTGACTCCTCTTATTAACCTTTAATCATCCGTCCGACTAAACTCCTGAAGTCCGTCAAACTCGGTCGAGTACAACATGTTCTCGCTTGTACTCAGTCGAGTACGACTTACTCGGTCGAGTGCCGATATCACTCGACCGAGTACAAGAGATCAGAATACTACTAAAGACATCAGCCAAATCCACTCGGTCGAGTGGCCTCTACTCGGCCGAGGACTATATGTACTCGGTCGAGTAAGCCCTACTCGGCCGAGCCCCCTACACAAAGACATACGGAGTATTACAGATGATTCGTGAGATTAGATTGCTGATCTATGATGTTCTTGCTTGGATTCTAAAAGGTAGGTTATCCTACTCAGCTGGTGTGTATATGATTCATTAATGTGTATTGTGATATGGTTGTGACATGTTGATTGGATTTTGGGTGTGACGATGTGTTTCTGTGACTTGTGGTGTTCGGAGGTGGTTTTATATGAAGCGGTTACAGAAAATTGGCTCCATAGATTCTGTGGGTCGTTCCTCATGATTCTCGTCATGGAGGAGACATTACACGTGGTGACAACGTGGGTCATGGGGTGACCTCCTGCGGTAAGGCCTGTCGTGTCTACCGCGTGCCTTGGACACGATGAAGTGCTGGTATATGGCACCACGATATGTGGTTTCGAAGCGCTACTTGATGGCATCATCGGTGTGCTCCTTGATGATAGTGGATAGGTGTGATGATTGTATTACGATTGCGTATGATGTTGTTTATGTACATGTTCAGTGACCGTTATTTGTTTTATAACCTCTACTGTGATCCATTCGACATTTTCGGCGAATGGTGAGTAGTTTATTTAACAGGTGTTTGGTGACATGTTTGATGATTCGGGACTGTGGTGTGGCATGGACGTGGATCACGTGTCGGTCTTAGTTTTATGTAAGAGTGTGGATACGGGAAATCGCTTCCAAGGGTAAAAAACGCGGGTTTTAAAACTCTTTGAAAAACACATTTTAAACCTTAACATTTGAAAGAAGTCGCCACTAAATTTTTATAGAATTTCGAAAACCGTTTTTGAGATAAAAGATTCATGTGCGGTTACGTGTTAGGAAGACAATTTTAACTTCATTAAAAAAGCACCCAACCCCGCCCGTAATAAAACGGTCTCTACTAAGCATAATGAATGGCTATTTGGAACGAGTCATGTGAGATGCAACCATGCAATTTAACCCTAACATGTGACGTCACTTCTATATCGGTTTTAATGCATTTAACTTTGTCAAAGTTGTTTAGCATGTGAGTTCATTTAAAACTAATCTAGTTATAAAAAACAAAAGAGAAGGGAAGACAGCACTCTTACTCATAGCATAAGAAAGATTAACGCACATTAGGGGTTAGTAAATAACACATATAGTATGAACAAGACTAAAACAAACAAGAATCGGCATATGAATGACAACAAAACAAAGAAAAAGACAAGAGATCCTTCTGTCTCAAGGTTACTCGATCGAGTAAGTTGTACTAGGTCGAGTGAGTCTGGGACAGAGTTGAAACAACACATTAGAGGATGATACTCGATCGAGTACCACTGTACGCGGTCGAGTATCAACCCGACTCGATTGAGTATGTCAAATACTCTATCGAGTAACTCTAAGACAGACTCGATTTTGATAAGACATGTTATTGAAATCTATTAAACTACGACTTAGGATAATCTATGACTCCTATATAACAATAAACTCGACATATGACATAAAATAAACATATGAGACAGAATTAAGACAACATACGATTGATATATTCAAAACTAAACCTATTCATATTGAAAACAAAACAATTAACAACGACTCAACAACATAAATTAGAGAACTATAACGATTAAAATGACACAACAACATACACTAATGAATTATGATGGTTAAAACAGTATTATGACATACGAAACACGATTTAACGAATTAAACACGAGGAAGAGAGAATTAATAACAAACAACATAATACAAAATGATAAAGAACGGTAAAACAACAGAAGAACGATAAAGAAAGACGGAAATTAAAACAGAAAGAGAAGTATTAATGCACCCTCAACATACATATATCGTTTACCGTTGTCTTGAGTCGTAATCGATAGTAAAGTATAAACCGAGGGGCCGTCGTTGATGAGATTGCAATTGAACACGCTTTGTAAAAGATAGATTTGCGCAACATTTGTCAAACGCTCATACAATCTTTGTTACTTGATGGATCGTCAATCCGAAAGATGTATTGAAACTCGACAGAGAGTATTTATCAATAATGGTATGATATGTTTCAATAGGAGATTTAAGGTGAGAGTAAGGTGGCTTTGAAGTCACGGCTGGGACACAAAAACAGAGCATGGACTGCTCTGTTTTGCGCGAGTATTTAGGTTTGTTTTTAGGGTTTTTTCTTAGGTTTTTCGAGTGTTTCTTCTGTGTAGATTGTGTATGAGTGCTAAACATGTTTAATGAAGGTGGTGGTGGGTTTATATAGGGAGTTTGGAGGGGTTAGAATAGGGTTTGAGGTGGATGGTAGCAGTTTCCGTTGGCTGCCTTTGTACTGTAAGTTCGAGCTCCTGCTAGGGTTTTAGGGGGCGTTTTTTTGATGGATAAGGTACCTAATATGGGTAGGTATATGGGTAGATGGGTTAGGGTTAATGGGTAGGTCGTTTGAGGTTGATTTGGGTTGATTTGGTGGGCTAGATCGCTGCTTGAAAACAGAGGGGAAGAGGGGCTGCTTTGGTTCGGTTATGGGCTTCCTTTGGCACGTTTTTTCAGGTCTTGGAATGGCTTCTATGGGGGTTTGATAAGTGGAATAGGAGGTTAAGAAATCGGGTCAAAATCACATCGGGAATTGGGCTTAAAACGACTTTAAAACAAATATAATAGACCGTCACAAACTGAGTTTATAAACATCGTTTACAACAAGTGAGACGGAGAATTCAAATAAATCAAAGACGACTTTTCAAGTCAGATTTAAATATATATTTATTTTATTTTCAATAAAATAAAGAAATACTCGGGTTTTCAAAACGTATTGAAAAAGTGAGTGTTTTTGGAGACGGAAATCTATTTTAAATTCATTTAAAATAATATAAATCATCGACGGCCCATATTTTACATCGTAAATCAAACTCAAATAATGACAAGGTCATATACGAAATATATGTTGTCCTATCATCATCGGGTGTTTGGCGGGATTTCAATAACTGCATGTATCGGTGGATACGGGTATCTACAAAGCCCACACTTTGACTGAGGCTTTGACAAGGCAAAAGTCAAAGTATACCCCAAGTCCACTGACCTGATGATTCCGCGGGTCGTTTAAAGTCCATTAGAGTTGCGTATATAAGCTCGCAAGCCATAAGACAAGGAGACATACCTGAAGCACGGTTTTGGACGCCTCTTTCACTTTTGCGATTCTAGTCATCGACTCACAACATCGTTGTTTTCATCATAAGGGGGGTTGAGCCTTATCCTTAGGCGCCTACGTATCCGTTTCTAACATAATCAAACCCGTATCGTAGTTTGAGCTCATTGGCATGTTGCTTTCTGCTGCTCCAGGCTAATTGATGTCTTGTTTATCCGTGAAATAAAGACAAGACTCACATTCTGCTTGAAGGAATGTTGTCAATTGCGCTGTCCCATCGAGGGAACGATTCATCGAATCAATGCTCGTTCGAGCTAGCATTCTGCTATAGATTTCTTTATTGGGTGGATATCATCCTCTCTATTTCATAGTGAGCTCTGGAGCCGACGGCGACAGAGCCCCCAGTTGGAGCATATTTTGCAAGTTTGATCACAATTCATATAGCACATAATTCACGTAGCAATATTTTGAGATTTGAAAGTTGAAAGGGGCATCGACCGAGATTGGGTTTGAAAGTGGATCATCGATCCGCAATAATTTGAAATGGGTCAACGACCGAGCGTAGGTATTTGAAACTTGACAACGTTGACGATGTTGAAAATGTTGTTGAAAATTTTGGAATGTTGAAAATTTTTGGAATTTTGGCTAGACTGGAATGGGTGGACACGATTCTGCATTTTCTAATGCGACCCGACCCATAATCAACGTGGGCGTAGCCCGCTACCTTCAGAAAAAAAGAAAATAAAATTCGTAATTATGTACGGGACTTTAATTCGAAACCACATTCGCTCAGAAAAGAAATTGTAAAACTCGCATCTGGCGCGTGACCCGAGATGGGTGACGGTTTCACATGACCGAAATTCTTCTGTTAAAGAGGAAATTGTAAATTTCCTTCCTATTTTCTATTTTCCTAATCCTTATAAGGTAAGGTTTCCACATCAAAGTGGGATTTCCTAAACCTGAAAATAGGAAAGGATCTTCTTCATGCTTCCTATATAAAGAGGGATTGTCAATGAGGAAAAGTCATAACTTGCAAACACTTTTCTCAAGAAGAACAAATCATCTTTCTGAGCTTAGCTTCAAGCATGAATTCCTTGTTTGGAATAATGAAGGGGTGGGCTACCAATTTCAAAGGGGTAGATATCCATGCTTTGACTGATGCGGGGATTCACCAAATAGACTCCCTACGGCGGGTTATGGTTCAATTTGTTTTTCTAGATGAATGCTTGAGAATGTGGGTCCTATTCATCATGTTTTTGCCTTTCCAGAGGGGGAAATATGTCCCATTCCTGAAGAATTCACTGTCTTGGGAGGATGGAAGATAACTCAGAAGCCTGCAATTCCTGACTTCGTTCTTGATTGGGGTAGGAAGTACCGCGATTATCTAGGGTTATCCCACGAGAAGTCCCATGTCATAGTCGAGGGAGGACGAGTGAATCTACTTGCCCTAGTGCATCGATTTCAACGTGCTCATGATCCGGACACTCCTACCGTGTACCGACGACGTGCATATGGTCTCCTTCTTCTAGACTTGTATTGTTTTGAGGGTTTAAAGGAGATTCCATCTTATCACGGCCAGGCGAGATTCATTCGAATTGTTGAACAAATGGAAAATCACACTAATCCTGCTTGGATTATCTTAGCGGAAACTATTAGGGGGTTGGATGCTCGAAAGGCCGACCCAAATATTCCTTTTGTGGGGTCATTCCGGCTTCTACACCTATGTGCTCTTTCATCATTGTTGTCTACTTTCGTTGATAGGGTACGGAAAAAACCCAACGTGGCCGACTCGATCGAGTATGATGATACTCGATCGAGCATTACAAAACTTGATCGAGTGTCCTTAAGACGAACCGTAATTGCTAAGACATTGTAATTTATCTCTTTTTCTAAGAAGTACTCGATCGAGTATGGTGAAACTCGATCGAGCGTCTGTAAGACCAACTTCTTCTTTTTTCTTTTTTTTCCTCCGCCTTCATTCTTTTCAGCGGGTTTTATCATTTTTTACCACCGCCTTCTTTCTTTTCAGCGGGTTTATTCGTTTGTTTTTTTTTTCCACCGCCTTCTTTCTTTTCAGCGGGCCCATGTTCAATTTTTTTTTTTCTTTTTTTCAACAGGTATGGCTTACAAAGAGACTCGGGTTGATTGCCCCACCTTTCAACCATGAGAAATACTGCATCATGCAGCTCACTAATCGTCAAAGATGTTATGTATCCGGTCATAAATTATCATATTGGCGGGAAGTGTTGACTACAGGAGTAGGTTCCCATGTCCGTTGGCCTTTATCGTGGCTTTACCTGGATTCGTTTACTGGGCTTTCTGACACTGATCGTGCCAGATCCATCAGCCTGTTGGGTTTGGACTATTCTGTCCACATCTACCCGGATCAGATACTTCGACAGTTCGGGCGCCGGCAAGTGGTTCCTATTAGGGAGGCTACACGAGAGTCTCCGGCTTTTATTTCCTTTTCATGATGTCGTTCATGGCTCCATGCTTGGCATTTCAGGACCATATGGTGTGTACCCAAGCCTCGTGAATCCACATGGGTTTACCCTTCCTACCGTAAATGGACTACTGAATCAGACTCTGCTACTAGGAGGAGGTTGCAGCAAGATGACGTTACCGATCAAGAACATCATGACAGGGGTTTAGAAAATCGAGCATACTTCACTGGATTGACTCCAAATTCTGAGACCGAGCCTAGACCTGACGCGAATGCTAGAGCTAAATCTAAAGCTCCTAACGTGTGGGAACGACTGGGCTCTATAAGTGGTGGTGGTCC
Organism: Heliosperma pusillum; assembly: GCA_022085475.1. NCBI lineage: Eukaryota > Viridiplantae > Streptophyta > Magnoliopsida > Caryophyllales > Caryophyllaceae > Heliosperma > Heliosperma pusillum. Next base: position 22,393 of record JAIUZE010004844.1, on the reverse strand, counting down.
GACACTTGTAGAAAGGCTTGGCCCTCGGCCGAGCATGATAGACAGACGGGGCCCGCGGGAAGACAATGTGGTCCCCCCAAAGAAACGGGCGAGGATGATGATGGGTGAGACATCGTCTCGAAGTAATGGGACACTTGACCCAACTAAGGATAAGCAATAGTTCAGGCTATATTATCTATTATTACTACTATGTTTTTATTTCTTTCCTTTAGTTTGTGTGTAATGGGAATCGCCCGTGATTTATTTGGAATAAAATAATTGTTATTTATTACAAATCTCCAGTTTCTGCATTAAAAAATTTCATTTTTGCTACAATGTGTCGGTTGTACACATGTCAAGAGTTGCCTACGTATCTGCTTTTCAACAGAATCAAACCATGACCGTAGTTCTTACAAACTTTTCATGCAGTGGCAACAAATGACCGTAGTATTTCCTCAACTGGTCCAAATTCGTTGGGTTGGAGAAATCATTCCCATCCAGATCAGTAAGTCGGACAGCGCCTCCTGTTAGGATTTTCTTCACCAAATACGGGCCTGCCCAGTTTGGTTTGAACTTTCTCCTCGGGTCTACCGGGAGTAGTGCTCGGCCATATTTCAACACGAGATCGCCTTCTGTGATCCCTCGAGGTTTCACCTTTTTATTAAACGATCGCTTTATCCTTTTCTGATAGAGTTGAACTTGATATATTGCATTCAGACGTCATTCATCGAGCATTATTAGAGAATCATATCTGGCTTGAACCCAGTCAGCTTCAGGGACTTGGCTCTCAAGTAGTATTCTCAAAGATGGCACTTCTAACTCAACTGGTTGGACTGCCTCCATCCCATATGCTAAATAATACGGGGATGCACCTGTTGCAGTTCTGATTGAAGTCCTATACCCCCATAATGCGAAAGGTATCTTATCCGGCCACTCACGGTAATTCTCAGTTATCTTTTTTAGAATAATCGTGACTGTTTTGTTGGCAGCTTCTACCGCACCATTAGTCTGAGGTCGGTAAGGTGATGACTTGTGTCCCTTTATTTTGTATTTTTCGAACAATTCGGCGGTTTCAGCCTGGAAGTGGGTTCCGTGATCACTGATCATTTCATGTGGTACCCCATATCTACAAAAGATGTCGTTTTGAATGAATTTGGCTACTTGCTTCGCAGTTAGCACTTTGTAGGACTTGACCTCTACCCACTTTGTGAAGTAGTCAATCGCAACTACGATGAAGCAATGCCCTCCCGTTCCAGAATGATTTACTTTTCCAATGATGTCGATTCCCCAGGTTGAGAAAGTCTAGGGTGACGTTATGGTGTAAAGAAAGGAAGGCGGCATGTGCTGCACATTTGCGAATATTTGGCAATTGTGGCAATGTCGGACATATTTTCGACAATCTGTTTCCATCGTCGTCCAATAATAACCGAGTCTCGTGATTTTCCGATCTAGCATGTGGGCGTTCATGTGTGGCCCACACTCCCCGTCATGGACTTCTTCCATAACTTTTTCGGCTTTTGTCCTGTCGATACAAAACAACAAGACACCTTGTGCAGTCTTCTTGTATAATTGTCTGTCGTTAGTCTTAACGAATTGAGCTGACAAAATTCGTAATGCGCGTTTTCCACGTAAATCAAGGTCTGCGGGGTATATTCTCTCTTGTCTTTGAATTTGAGAATTGACGTATACCAGGGTTCGGTCTCACTTCCCACAGTATCGTCGATCGCATTAATGTAAGCTGGCGCGGATCTTCGCTCGATGCATAGGGGCATACTATTCATGTGATCGGGGATGTTTATCAATGCTACCAATTTTGACAAGGCGTCAGCGAATGGATTTTCGTCTCTTGGGAGGTGAACATATTGTATGTCGTCGAAAAGCTTTTCTAGCTCTTCTATCTTGGCTTGATATGGTGCCAAACTGACACTCCTGATTTTCCAGGACCTCGTGACTTGGTTGATGACCAACGACAAATCTCCCTGTACTATCAACTTCTTTATGCCTAATTCCTTGGCACTTTATAGACCCATAAGGCACGCCTCGTATTTTGCGGCGTTGTTTGTGACAGTGAAGTCTAATTTGACTAACACGGGCACGTGTTCTCCCTTTAGTGAAATGAGAAGAACACCCATCCCGTATCCCATGCAATTTGATGCTCCATCAAAATACAAATCCCATATGTCATCTTCTATGTGTACCACATCTTCGTCTGGGAACGACCATGTGTCGATAGCTTCTGATTCTTCGATTGGGTTATCGGCCAAGAAGTCAGCGACATCCCTTCCTTTTATTGCCTTCAGCAGTACATATTTAAGATCGAACTCAGATAGCATGAGAGTTCATCGCGACATTCTACCGTTCAGCACTGGTTTTTCAAACAGGTACTTGACTGGATCCATTTTGGAGTATACACTTACACTATGACTGAGCATGTAGTGTCTTAATTTCTTCGTTGCCCATACCAAGGCTAGGCATGTCTTTTCAACTGGAGTGTACTTCGACTCATATTATAAGAACGTTTTACTGATGTAGTAAATTTCTCGTCCCACTTTGTCTACTGATTGGGCCAACATTGCCCCCATCGCGGTATCTGTGACTGTTAGATACAACGACAATGGTAATCCGGCTACTGCTAGACTAAGGACTGGAGGCCTCTCTCATCCTGTCTAAGGCATCTTGACATTCTCCGTCCCAAGCTACATGCTCTCCAACCTTGAGCTCCTTAAAGATTGGTTCGCATATCATCGTTAATTTTGCGATGAATCGGCTTATCTATTGTATTCACCCAGGTAGCCTCGGATCTCTTTTTCGGCTGTGGGATGGGGTATTTCCATAATGGCTTTAATCTCTGATGGGTCGACTTCGATGCCACGGTGGCTAACGATGTGACCCAAAAGCTTGAAAGAGGTGACCCCGGATGCGCACTTCTATGGATTCAATCTCATATTGTACTTCTGCAACCTTTCAAAGAGTTTCTGCAAGGCACTGAGGTGGCCGGTGCGTTCCTTTGATTCCACAATCATGTCGTCGACATATACTTCCACTTCTTTGTGGGATCATGTCATGTAGCAACGTCGTTGCCGTTCTTTGGTATGTATCTCCAGCGTTTATCAACCCGAATGGCATGACTGTGTAGCAATAGGTACCCCACTGTGTCACAAAAGCGGTTTTTTGCATATCTTCCTCAGCCATCTTTATCTGATTGTAACCGGCATAACCATCCATAAAGGGTAGTAGTGCATGATTCGCAGTGTTGTTAATCAAGATATCAATGTGAGGTAATGGGAAGTCGTCCTTCGGACTGGCTTTGTTTAGATCACGAAAGTCCACGAAAACACGGACTTTACCGTCTTTCTTCGGAATTGGAACTATGTTAGCTACCCATTCTGAGTGTGCTGACACTTTAATGAACCCGGCTTTGAGCTGTTTATTGACTTCGTCTTTGACCTTTAATGACCATTCGGTACGCATTCTACGTAGCTTTTGCTTCACTGGTATGAAACCCAGTTTGATCGGAATTTTGTGCTCTGCGATTTCTCGATCAACACCCGGCATATATTTGTAGGACCATGCGAACACATCCCTAAAATCATTCAATAACTTTATGAACCCCTTTCGTTCCGCGGGATCTAAGGTTGTTCCTATCTTAAGCTCTTGTGGCTCTAAGGTGGTTCCCACATTGATGGTTTCGGTATCTTCGATGGTCGAACTTCCTTGGTCGTATTCTTCCAACCCTTTTACTAACTGGGGAGGAGGTGGTTCAAACTCCTCCTCATCTTCTTCTTCTATTTGTTCGTCTTCGACCTCATTCTCAATGTCATTAATAAAACAATCATTTTCAAAAATTGAATTGCAAAGTAAATAAGACAAGTCGTAAGCAAACTGGTTCATCTTATTTTTAATTTGGAACTGCGCGAAATGCGCTAACATTTGGGCCAACTGATCAGAGGTCAGCGGCGGGATATGAGTAGTATTCGGGACAGGCCCCGGAATACTAGAAGGAGACATGGGAAAAGGAAAGACTGGGGAAGGGGTATCTTCGACACCTATTGCCCTAGACCTAGAATTAAGACTCGCATCAGATTCGGACTCAGACTCAGACTCAGACCCAGATCCAGAATCATCCTCTGGCTTGAATAGCTCTCATTCCCCTGTAGTCATCTTGAAGAGTAGTCCCTTGTTGTCAGTCCATTTGATTGTTTTCCTCCATCCAGATGTAGTTCTCTGAGGATCTACATCCGTGATGAGGGTAGATGGATTGAAATAGTCGCTTCTCATGATCGTGGTTATCAAATCTTCGTTTGACACCCTTGGTTTCTTTTCTTCTCCGAAGAGAAGACCCATAGCTTTCCCATCTTCGATTGGGGTGATCTCCTTCTTTACCGTGGCTACAGTCATGACATCGTCGGGAATGTAATTGCAGTCTTGGAATATCTCGATTCCAGGGACCCATTTGTTGGCCTTTGAGTCAAAGATTGGTTCAGGGAAATCCAAACACTACACGTTTCACCAGCTTTTATGAAGTGGCCATTTATGGTTAGAAAGTATGGCTTCATGTTAATGTCTCGACCTTCGGTCAAGATCCTTTTCTCTGAGAGGTCTTCGCCAGTTGGCTCGTAACCTAGCCCGAATCTAGTTCCTTTGGGGAGGAGTGGCTTCATTTCAAGGACATTCTTCCTTTGAGGGTACAAGGAGAGACCGAAATACTTCCCGGTTTCGAGAACCGTTTTTGCAGGTATGGCTTTCAGTGTACAAGTCCATGTTTGTCATTTCGAATCCTTATTCGATCGCTTTCACGACCTCGAATTCGTAAGGTTCAACTGTGGTATCGATTTGAACTTCCGAGGTTATGTCCCCTCCCGTCACTACCATTGGAGTAGCATCGATAATTATCACCTCGCCTTGGAGTGGGATCCTGATCTTCCGATGTAGGGTGGAAGATGCGGCCTTTATAGCATGAATCCAAGGCCTACCGAGCAACAAGTTGAAAGATGCAGCGACATCGATCACTTGGAAATTCATTCGCTTTTCAATTTTTCTCACACTCACGCTTAAAGTGACGAGTCCAGTCACTCGACGCACAGTGCCATCGAATGCTCGGACCGTTTGCGTGTTGGGTATGAAATTGTTCTTCTGGAGACCTAGAAGGAGGGCCGTCCTTAGTGGGAGGACATTGATCGCGGACACGTCGTCGACGAGAATCATTGGGAGTTGTTTGTGACGGCATTATACCGTGATATGCATAGCCAGGCAATGTTGGGGTCCGAAAGAGGGCAACTCTTCATCAGAAAATGTCACGGCATTAGTGAGTCGTGGCCGGTTTTGGGAAACGAATGAAATCATATCATCCGAAGAGGTGTTAGGTGACACCGCCATGTTCATTAGTGCTTGAAGTAGGGCTTGTCGGTGTTCGAATGAACTTAGCATAAGTTCCCAGATAGAGACATCTGCCTTAGTCTTTTATGGTTGCTTGATGAGGGAAGCCTCTGAGGTCGATCCCTCAATAAGTGCTTTGACTATGGTGCTCTCTTTGGGTGGTGTAGTACTTACAACATTCCCAAAAATAGAAGGACGAATTGTCTTTTCGTTAAGGAGAGGGTGTGTCGAGCGAGCCAAATAGTTAGGCTCGCGGGAGTCTCTTCTCATTCTCGATATTTCCTCCCAAATTAAAGGAACGATCGCACCTTCGGCGAGATAGATGTCTTCTTTATCGTCATCCAAAATCCCATTAATTTCATTTTCACTTCAGAGAATGTACGGTGTGCAGTCGATAGCTAAATCCCCGATTTGAACTTCGTTCTTGGCTCGTGGGAGATATTTAGAATAGTCTACGTAGACCGTCCCGACGTAGAATCCAGTGAGACAGCAAATAGGCTGGATTAGGTGAGATACATCCATGTTGTCTTCGACAAATATGGCATTTGTGTGATTACTGAATGGGTTGTTCACGTTGTTGGCTTTAATCGTCGGGATTGGAACTATCCCATTCTCGATCATATCTTGGATCTCGTGCTTAAGGCAAAAACAATCCTCTGTGTCATGCTTCTTTCCTCGGTGATAAGCACAATAAGCGTTCGGCTTGTACCACTTTCCTTGTCATTCGACAGGTGGGTCTGGGGTGGGACCGATAGGATCTAACTTCTCCTGTGCCGAGAGCCTTTGGAGTGCATAGGTGTAGGTACACCTGATGTCACTGAACACCCTAGGCTTTTGTCGTTGTGGCCCTTTAGGAGTTCCTCCTAGAAGGCTAATAGCTTGGATATGATTACTAAAAGAGGGTGCCTTTGCTTTAGAGGACGAGGCACCTTGATACCCTTTAGGCTTTTCGGCCTCAGCGATCCGGACATCATCTTCAATTTTCCTCCCGACTCGAATAAGTTCCTTAAACGAGCCAAAGTTCTGATATTTGATAGCATCCTTATACACGGGTCATAGATTCTTGACGAACTTATCTACCATTTCTGTCTCTTCTGGTCTTTTTGATAGCTTAACGCTTTCAGTGCGCCATTGAGTGAGGAATTCAGTAAATCCCTCTCTTTCCTTTTGAGTCATCACTTCGAGAGTTCTCATAGTAGTTTGGATCTCAGCATTATCAGCAAAATGCTTACAGAATTCCACCGCAATGTCTTCGAAAGCCGGTAAATTCTTTAGATCTAGCCCATAGAACCAAGCCTTTCAGATGTTCTGCAAGCGACTGGGCAAAAATATGAGATAACATTTCTGCAGGTACCCCTTTCAGTGCAAGGTACTCCTTATAAGAACGGATATGCTGAAGTGGGTCTTCAGTGCCTTTGAATTTAGGGATATCGGTCAAGAAAAAGTTGGTGGGCAACTTATCCTGAACTGGAGTATACCCCCCGAGCATTTTCATAGTGTATGTTTTCACCCCGAGACAGCTTGAGGTGATCTTCAACCTACTTGAACCTTTTCTCAAACCCAGCTTCACCACCCATCTTAGCCTCGAGACTAGCCAACCTTTCGAGCACCTGATCGAGACTCGTTGTGAGCTTTTCGACTGCAACTTCCATTGCTTTCCGACGGGTTTGTGGAGGCCTTTCTACAATAAAACCCCGAGCAAAATCAGCACCGAATCAAGATCCCCTGCACAAATAGGACTCGACTCACAAAAGAAACAACAGACTCTTCGAGACTCTGACATTGGACTCGAACCCGGAGAGCGAGTAATCTGGCCCACTCATTGTGGGTCAAACACGACTATGACTGATTTTTCAAACCTAGACGCGGTTTCAACATGACACTAGCTTAACTCGGTGTGACTAACCCATGCTTAAAGCAAACATGGTTCTTAGGCTCGTGATAACATCCATGTGATCTACTTATGACGTTTTCGGTGAACTGACTCAGACTAAATGGTCGACATTCACGACTCGGACCTAAAGATCGGCTCGGGTGATCCAAAGGGCACGTATGGGGATGGACAAACGAGACACGACTAGATTGACTCGACCTAATTGACTCAAACTCGATTCTGGGTTTGGGTTAGGTTCGATTCATGATTCGATTGAATTTGAAATTAGAACGGGCAACATGCCGGCTTAAAATTGCTTGATTTTGGTTTGAGGAAAAGATCTAATTCTAATCCGGCAGCACTTTGGCTTGGAAATGGTTCTTTTGTCAAAAGAGGTGATTTTGAAGAATTGGTTCGGATTTTCTTCTAATCCTAGTTAGGCAGCATTTCAGCTTGAAAAAGACTCTTTTTTCAAAAGGGTGGAATTTGAAAATAATTTGGATTTTTCTAATCCTAAATGGGTAGCATTTCAGCTAGAAATGGATCTTTTTTCAAAAGGGTTGAATCAAGAGAAATGAGTTTGAAAAGTTTGACTTGAAATTTTGAAAATGGGACGGTTTGTGTTGGAGCCAGTGTCCTCCACAGTTAGTGCAATAACATAAATAAATCTCTGTAGGTTCACAGGGTATACATTGTATAATAATCAGTTGATTAACGTTCATCAATAACGGTTGGCTTGCTAGATAAGTTTGACGTTATTGTCATACAGATGGCGGTGATCAACTGGCCCCTAAAAGTCACACCTAGAGGATGTGTTTGAGAGATGTGATTATTTGAGAAAATAATCATATTGATGCCCTATTATATGACTAAAAGGTTAGTCAGTGTATTTGACTAAAAGGTTAGTCAATGTGATGATGAGACGATTATGTAATAACGATTAAATAATATAAGCTGAGACGAATTAAAAGTAATTCGTAATTAAATATAAACTGTTGTATTTAATCAGCATATATATAATGTAAGCTTATGCGAATGAAAATGTTAATTCGTAAATTGAATATAAAATGTTATATTGAATTAGCAAATTATAATTATACGGATAATTATAATTAACGTATATATTATACGATTGTCATATTAGATGTTGTCCGACCGGTATTAATGTATCGACTACAAAATGTTGTATGGACATATTAATACATGACAACACAAATGACATTTATAATAATAATACACATTATATATTAAAGCGAATTTAACCGAAATAAAGTCCAGATTCACTCTGGAATTTTCGGTCCATTAGTGGTTAATTAGAGGAGAAAATATCTCCCCTAATAAAACCAATTGTGCCGTGAGATTGAGAGGGAAAGAAGAAAAATTCGGATTTTTATTCTAACCCTAATTCATTCTCTCTTGTGCCTCCATCTCTACACATCACAAAATTAAAAAGTTAACAGTAACTTTTCACAAAAACATTCTAGCAAATTCAAGGGCATTTCTCATTCTATCTTGGGTGCTACGATTGAGATATCAAATTTTTGATATTGTTCTTAGGCCTTTAAAGCAAGGACTAAAGGTTATTTCTAATCTCTCGTTTATTATGCATTTTCGTTTATGACTATTAATCATATAATCTTAATTTCATTATAATCCTGAATGATTTAAAGGGAAGTATACGGATATTTTCCCACAAGTGGTATCAGAGCCAAAGGGCTATGAAATTGTTTATATGATTTTCGTAAATATTGAATTTGTATAATTCTTAATAAAAAAAAAAAATTCAATCCGGCAAAATTTTTTTTTTATGCCGTATATATTTTTTTTTAGGGTTTCATTTTGATTCAAATATTGTTATTTTAAAAGGTTGAGATAATAATATATGAATTTGTAGATGTTTTGATTTAATAATGATTGAATTAAAACGTAAATGGAATTTGATATGAATGTTAATGAACATCCTTTTGCTTTATATTTTCGGTATAAAATGATCTAGATATTCATGTTAAAAAGTTAATTTGAATCATCTAGTTTGTATCAATGTTTAATATCGATTAGATATTGTTTGTTTGTACCGATCTAGTTAATATAAGCATGATCGAATTAAAACCGTTTAATTTGATTGATTTTTTTTTTGCTGCCTGTGTACTGTTCACTGTTTAAAAAAAAATTCTGTTTTTTTACAGCAGCAGCGTTTTTTTTTGTAAAGTTTTTTTTGGTTTTTGTATAAACCGAAAAAAAAAAATTGGTACCTGCTACTGTTCATACGTGAACAGTAATTTTTTTAAAAAAAAAAATTCGTTTTTTTTGTTTTATTAAACCAATTTTGTTTTGTACATTATAAAGATAATGTATGATTGTTTTTGTGAAAAAGTTCACAAAAATTTTTGATACCATGTTATTTTAAAAAGGTTTAAAATAATGTTGTTGTAATTCATATTGATTATGAATTTCATTGGATTTTGATTGAAATCTCGTGATGAATTCCGGAATCGTCACATGATTTAATGGTGGTTTGGATAATTAATCAACATAATTTATGCATTATGTTTTGTATGATTAATTTTTAGTTGATGCTTTTATTATGTTGAATGTTGTTTGAATGGTTTAATTTTACGCATTTTTGTACAATCGGTTGTAATTTACTAGTGTGGCCTTAGTAGATTATGTTTTCGTAATGATGGAAACATAGTCTTGGTTGTATTTTGAGATCTCGTATCTCCCCTTTGTAATTTTAATTTTTGGAATCATTTTGAATTAGAATGTAAATAGGTTTACATTTGTAATTTTAAAATGTATTTTGAGAAGATTCAAGATGGAGATCGGATGGCTCACTCCCGCTATATGGACCAAGGTGGAACATCAAGTCAAGCTTCTCGGGTCCATAAGGATGGATTCCAAACTTGTATTTTGTTCATTTGGGTAGTTAGGCCACACTAGGTGTTTTATTTTGCGTTTTATTTTTCCATTCTCGTTGCTTTATTCACATGATAGATAATTGCATCATATTCCGCCTAAACCAAACCACCTAAAAATGCATGAAAAAGGATTCATACAGTTTGAATATTTTAATCATGGACATACAGATGTCACTCGCTTTTAGGGCCATCACCTTAGTTTAAATCATTCTCGAGTTGCTAGACATTCGTTCACTTAAAATGAATTAAAGTTAAGATGATGGGACCTTCCCCTATAAAATAAAATTGAGACTAGTCTTTATAGGGAAAACTACTATGAACCCCTGCTTCGTCGGAAGTCATAATATGACCCTTCTACGTTGGGTAAGTAGTGAGTGTTGACCTATTTTATCTCAACATTATAGTACGAGTAATATCTCGTGATTATGATGGACTAAAGATAGAATTTACAGAAATTTATCGACCTGGAATTCTAAAAGTAGAATTAGCCAAGAGGTTGGCTTATCAATTTACAGAAATTGAGTCTTGGGATCATTTATATAATTCTTGAGGGAGGTCAATTGTATAAATGCACGAGTCATCGCATTCAAACATTTTTGCCATTAAGACTCACATTAAAACGATTACATACTTCTCATTTTTTTCTTTGGTTTCCAAGTTTTTAAATTCGTTTATTATAATATATAACTTGCTAATAACAAATGTCTTTCCATACGAGTACCCAATCCAAGTGCCACGCTCGGACGTTGCGTCCCACTGGCTTAAGATTTTCATGGACAATATGAATCAGTCAACGCGACTGAAGAATAACGGGTCCAACTTTGCGGACTGGGAGGCGGCATTACGGAATGCTGCCATTGCTGACGGTAAGCTCAAGTACTTGACTGAGCCACTACTGCCCAACCCATGCCCCAAAGCAGGAGCCAATGAATCACTTGCTTATAGTGATTTCATGATGGAGGCGGGTGCGATAAAGAACGTACTCATCTTTTCAATGGAATCAAATTTGCAAAGGCGATTCATTGCCCATGGTGCGAATAAGATTTTCACCACGCTCTCTAACGAGTTCTCAAAAGCTCCGAGGATCGTTATCTATGGGCATACATGTCGCTTCTTTGAGGCGAAACTCCAGAAGGGCCAAGCGGTTATCCCACACATTCTTGATATGATTGAGAATGTCGAGAAACTGGAGGCACTTGGTTGCAAAATCGATGAGAAGATCGTCATTGACCGCGTTCTCCATTCACTTCATGATGGTTTTGCCTTTTTCAGGGCAAATTACTATATGAATGATATGAAGAAGAGTCTTCATCAGCTCCACTCACTCCTCGTACAGACAGAGAGTGATCTGAAATTGAGTGGGAGTCTGAAACAGGACGTTCTCATGATTGCCAACAAGGGCAAAGGTAAGGGCAAGGCTAAGGCCAACCTAGCTGTAGGGAAGCCGAAACTCAAAAAGCCAGGGCAAGGCAAGAGTGGGCCTGGTGAGACTAGCGGTAGCTCACAAGGCAAGACAAAGAGCGATGAAGGTAACGTGGAGTGCCACCATTGCCACAAGCTTGGGCATTGGAGGAGGAACTGCCCCGTGTACCGTGAGGACATAAATGCAGGCCGCGTCTCTCCTGTTGGTATGTCTTCTTCTTTTATTCATATGATTGATATTAACCATGCAAGTTTCGGAACTTGGGTATTAGATACTGGTTGTGGTTCTCATCTGTGCAATCATTTGCAGGGCCTAAGAAACATCACAACTCTCGCAAGGGGTGATGTGGACCTACGAGTGGGGAATGGAGCAAGAGTAGCTGCCGTTTCAGTGGGAACATATGTAATCCAACTCCCGAGTGGATTTGAGTTATTTCTGAATAACTGTTACTATGTACCAAGTTTATCTAAAAACATTATTTGTGTTTCCATACTTGATAAGGACGGTTTTTCGTTTGTAATAAAGGATAATAGCTGTATTTTCTCTTTAAACGAAATGATTTATGGTAAAGCAGTTTCCATGAATGGGATTTATGTTTTAGATCAAACCACATATATAATGCATGTGAGTAGTAAGAAAGCAAAGGTTGGTGACAAAGATCAAACCTATTTATGGCATTGCCGTATGGGACACATAAATGAAAAACGCGTGAAAAAGCTCATTGATAATGGGACTATCTCCCCATTTGACTATGAATCTTTTGGCACGTGTGAATCATGTCTCATAGCAAAATGACTCGAATTTCCTTCAAAGGTGTTGGAATGCGCGCTGCTGACCTATTAGGACTCATACATACTGATGTGTGTGGACCTATGTCAATCAACGATAGAGATGGCTATAGATATTTTATCACTTTCACGGACGATTTATAAATAATTGGCGAATTATAAATATACGGATATTTATTTTTAATGATGTATTATAATGTCGGTCCATGTAAAACGACAATTATAATATATTACATTATATTGAAAGCTAAAATAACCAAAAACGAAAGTATCCGGATACACTCGGTTTTTAGTCAATGGGTAGTTATTTTTGAGGAGACTAAATCTCCTCATATAAAACCTATGTGCCGTGAGAAAGTAAGCAGAGGAAGAAAATTGAGATTTTCATTTTCTAACCTAACCTAATTCTCACTACTGCCTCCATCATTCACACATCAGAAAAAGACAAAAGTTATCAGTAACTTTTGACAAAACACAAAACCCTTCTTCTCAACAGTGAGATCGTGTAAGGGGTTAACTTTCTAGCAAAAGAAAAGGGTATTTCTCGAAGCATCTTGGGTGCAACGATTAGGAGGATATCTACCTTGATATCTCTGTTCTTTACGCCTATTGCTAGGACCGGAGGTTGATTTCTATATCTTTTCTTTGTTTTCGTTTATGACTTGATAATCAAATTATTACTTTTCGTTATAATCCTATAATAATTGTATTGTGTTAATACCGATTTCCCACAATTTTGCCCCAAACGCGAAATCTAGGGTTTGCTTCTCCTTCTTTGATTTTGTGCTTTTAATTGTTGTTTATTGCTTCCTTCCTTAATTCTTTCATTTTTAATCACTCTTACATTGCTTATTGCTCCGTCTTACTTGCGTTTTAGACCCAAATTTGATTTTTTTCGAACTAGGGTTTGGTAGATCCGTCTTTGTGAGCATATTGTGGAGTTTGTCTGCTTTATTTGCTTCATTTCGTCATGTCTAGACAAGGAGGAAGTAGTAAGCGACCTAGGGAACCCCGTCTCATCCGACAACCTCAAAATTCAAGCTTATGGGTTGCCCTATGGACCTTACTCGATGTGTGTGCCCCACCATTCTTTGTGACAACCCTCGCGAATGCGGAAATATAAAACATACAAGCTTGTGAATTATATAGCGGAAAATACGGTATTTTAAAAACCATTATACATGCAAGATAGAAAAATACGAGGAGTGTCAAAATATTACAAACTAAATAAAAATACCACAAGAGACGTAGTCTCTCAAAGTGTTAACAAAAGACAAAGTAATTAGCAACTAGCTAAACAACGCCTAGAGGTGTTTCATCCAGGGACAACGCCCGCTAGCTCACACCCGAACCCAAAATAGCATAAGCAAAAAGTCATCCATGCAAGCAACCTGTTCATTCATGAAAAACCTGAACGCCACAATCAGTGGGGAGTAACTCCGGGTTCTCCCAGCCATATCACATTAAACGTACATAGAAGGAAATACAAAAGTAAAAATCATGCAGATATAGATATAATGTGAGTTACGATAAGAATAGATAGGGCAATCCACTATATAAAGATAAGATCATGTGGAAATCAAATCCGAAACCATCATTGATATTCAAAAGACTCGGGGAAGACACTCTTAGGCAACCGAATACGCTCAACTAGGGTTGCAATCTCACCGTTAGCGGTATATAAGTTGTAAGATTGAGACTCGGACAGACAAACCAAGTCAAGTCATGCAGTGACTAGGAAAATCCATCATGTATCATCCATACAAAGCAACCCAAACATAGACGGTGCCCAATCATGCAATGACCATGAATAATATCATGAAATTGTTGGAAGGCAAGTGTCCCCACCAATAGTGCATTATATTATCAATTCTCCATTTTGGAATATAGTGGGAGGACTAGTATTGATACTCCACGTCAGTTGATTAACGTAAATCGATAACGGTCAGCTGACTAGAGTTAGACGTTATTGTCGTATGACGGCGGTAATCAACTGACCCCTTTCGGTCACACCTATAGGATGAGACCCAAACAGGAATCTAATTATTTGTATACGATACATATTAATTAGTACTTTATATATATATTTGATATATGTTTAGTTACGAGAGTTAATTATTGGAAATTGAGTTACGAACTCATTCCGGATAAGTTTAGTAGTCAATTATACGATAATTGACTGAATAAATTTTACGTCTTATTTTAATACGATTAAATAAGATTTAATTTAATGATTAATAGTTAATTCATTAAATTAGTTGAGGTTATGCATATACTTTGAGGTAGAGGTGATTAGTTAATTATATTTACAAGGAGTTGTAAAAATAAACTAACTAGGCATTGTGGGACCCATTATATATTGATATAATGATAAAATATCACTTAAAAGTTAAGTGTATATTATTTATTAATTTGAGTCATATAATTGTTATACGATCAAATTAACCCTTAATTATACAAGATAATTAAACATATGATTATAAGTATTTGTGGGACAAATATCAAAAATCAAAATGGACCATATGTCACTAGTGGAGGCCGGATTATTGTAGTGTACAACATGATGATTGTTGTTGCTTGTTTTACAGTACAACATGTGATCATGTCATGTTTATGACACATGATCTTAGTCTTATTCACTACTACACTCAAAGTAATTGCATGGGATTATTTTAAGCAAAATAAGAGGCCACATAGGGCTCTCTTGGCCGGACCATAGTGTCCTTATAAGGACAACTTTGTTGTTCATTTTGCTTGCTTGTTCATTCTTGTTTTGAATGCTTATCTCACTAAAATCCTCTTCTCACTAAAAACCTCTCAAACACTAATATTTTCCTATTACTAGAGTAGTAATAAAATCTAATATTAGTTCATCTTTTCACTTGTGTTTCTAGTCAAAAAACCAAGTGATTAGTTTGGGTTTTCTCTTGGGTGCTTCTTAAAGGAGGTCTTCTACTTTGAAGATTACAAGGAGGATCATCTTTTTCATTCTAGCACAAGAACAACAAGAAAGGTGTTTCTTGTTGTGCCCATAAAACCGAAATTTTCCCAATGTAAGGAAATTTCTTCTTACTTTTTATTATGCATTTTAATTTGCATGCATGTTACATAGATCATTATTAAACACTAAATTAATAAGTAATTTAGTAACTAATTAGAGGAGTCTAATTAGGGTCTATGAACTTTCATGTGGTATCAGAGCTAGCTTGTAGCATGCATGTTGATTTTAAGCATTAAAATCGGGTTATACGATAACTTGAGTAAAAATCGAAAATTTATGTTAAAAATGGTTTTCACGAAATTTTCTGATTTGCATGCATACCTACTGACCTCAAAATGTTTGTGGTCAAATTTGGTGAATTTACGAATTAATTTGCTATTTATTATGATTTATGGCCTTTATAATCGAGTTAGCATGCGGTTTTATGTTAAAAGTTAACTAAAAATAGTTGCATGTTGAATCTGGCCTCAAATTTTTAATATGTTGTCACATGCATGGTGTACATACTGTATGTAATTTTTCGTGACATTTAGTCATGTATTGCATGGTTATTGATTTTTATTGGATAAAGATCGATTTAAAGGAGTTATTTTGTTCTTAAAATTGAAACGAGACTTTCTAAAGTTCAAAATTTTTTGTACATTTTAAAATATTATTTATATCATCCTGGTAAAATCTGAAAATTTGTTTCATCATTTTACTATTTTAGTTGGTTTTTATTTGATAAAAACCGATTCTTATATGCTATTTGTTCATAAAATCATTTCAAATTTTTGGGCAAATGTTTTTTGTTCTTGAGGTTCCTGGAAGTGTTCCAGTATGTACAAATATTTTTGTTTCAATTTTAATGATTTTTAATTTTATTTTGGGTTTAATTCATAAAAGTTATGAATAAACCTCTTTAAATAGCAAATGCGATCAATTCAAACTAATTAAATACAAGTGAAATGAGTGGGGACTAATTTTGAGTTCTAAATCAGTTTAGATAATTAGTTTGAGCTTAAATACGATTTAAGTGTTGATTATTGATTTTTAGTAGATAAAATCGATAAAATTCGTAAAAACCGAGCTAGAATGAACATGACAAGTGTTGAGGGTGATTTTGGCATGATTTTACAGCATTTGTATTTATGTTGTTGAATGAATGAATGTCATTTATTTATTTTATTGCAAGTTGTACCTAGTATGGCCTAGATTATTTTAATCGGTATTACCCGTAATGTAAGGGAATACCGATTTGGTTGTAATTTATTGCGATTTCGTATCGCCGTTTTGTAATAATTAATAATTTCATTTTTATAGATCAAATGTATAATATGAATTTGCTATGTATTCATTTGTATTTTTGTAATTATTTATTGTGAAGACGGTGATTCCCAAAGTCGGTGTTCCAAAAGACGGTGCCATATTGGAAGGCGTTCCAAGAAGAGGCAAGGGACCAAGGAGTTGGTTTACGATTTGTAATCATCTAGTTAATTAGATTAGCTAGGTGGCCATACTAGGATTTAATTTGATTGCTTGCTTTATTTTTCCGCACATGCCAAAATCACCAACATGCGTTTTATTTATCGATTGTCAATTCAACGTTATTCAAAATTCATCGACTTAGTTCACTTATAGGGAATTAATAACTAAAATTGGCAAGACCTCTCACATAACTTAAAAAGGAATTGAGATTTAGCCTTACCAATTGAAGCACCTATGAATCCCGTGTTCATTAGGACAACCACAACGTGGACCTTTTTACCTCGGGTAAGTAGGGTGATACGATCACACGCCTAAATTGGGTTGGACTCAACAAGATAAGCGTTATCTTGGGACTAGGAGATGGGTTTAGTTGAAATCCGTCAACCGAGAGTTCTAGGAGTAGAATTAGTCAAAAGTTGACTTACCGTCTTTTACATAAAAGTTGCATAACATGTTCTTTTGTCTAAAATGCGGGTCTCGGAATCGCTTATATAATTTCGTGAGGGGTCATTATATGAGTGACTTGTTTAAATTGTTTATACAAGTAAAATTGATTAAAACAATGAATGTTAATATTTCCTAATTTTGTTGTAGTTATTCATAATTCGCAATGGCAAACAATAACAACACCGTTCAACTAGGAAAAGACTCATGGCTAAGGTCCGTTATGGACAAATGCATCTTAAAAGACGATGGAACTAATTTCGTCGAGTGGGAGCAAACGATCAAGGGCGCGGCGTTATCGGATAACGTTTTGCGCTACTTGACCGAGGCACCTCCCAATGAACCCGGCCCAAGAGCCACTAATGCGGCCAAAGCCGCCTATGAGGAATACCTTAAGGTAGCAAACGACGTCAAGATGGTCTTGATTTGGTCGATGTCCTCAACCCTTAAGCAACAATACATCACCCTTGGAGCATATGAGATATTCTCTAGGGTGACATTGGCTTTTTCTCAATCACCCGAGATTCGCCAATACAATGCTATGACTCGGCTTTTTGAAGCCAAGCTAGAGAGGGGCCAAAAGGTTGGTCCACATGTGCTTAAGATGGTGGAACATGTTGACACTCTAGATCGTCTAGGGGTCAAGATTCCTAAGAAGCTAGCGGTTGGCCGCATCCTTCACTCACTTCCTCCCAAGTTTGCCCAAGCTAGGGCAAACTATAACATGCATGGCATGGATAAGAGCTTTCACGAGCTCCATGCTCTCCTTACCCAAGTCGAACGGGATATGGAAGCAAGTGGGAGTGAACAAAGGGATGTTCTTTCAATGAGATTGAAGAACTTGAAGCTAGGGGTTAAAAAGGGGAAGGGAAAAGCCAAGGCCCAATTTAAGAAGCAAGGAAAGGGAAAGGGCAAAGCTATTATGAATAGCAATGCCAAGGCTAAGGGTAAGAAGCATGCCGAAGCCGAATGCTTTTATTGTAAAGGCAAGGGACATTGGAAACGCAATTGTCCCAAGTATTTGCAGGATAAGAAGGACGGATGTGTGACACCGTCAGGTATAATCCTCTCTTCTCTCTATATGATAGATATTAACTATGCTTGCACTTCCACTTGGGTATTTGATACTGGATGTGGTTCTCACCTTTGTAATCACTTGCAGGGGCTGAAGGACGTGCGAGCACTAGCCAAGGGTGATGTGGACCTACGAATGGGGAATGGAGCAAGAGTTGCCGCCGTCTCCGTAGGAACTTATGTACTAACCTTAGCTAGTGGTCTTGAGTTGTATTTAAATAATTGTTATTTTGTACCCTCCTTGACTAAGAACATTATCTCCATTTCCGTACTTGACGCGGAGGGTTTCTCTTTTGTAATCAAGAACAATAGTTGTTCGTTTTCTTTTAATGATGTGTTTTATGGTAAAGCCATCTCTCTTGGAGGCATTTATGTTCTTGATAATGTTAATGAAATATATCATATAGAAAGCAAGAAGCTCAAATTAGGTGAACCTAATCAATCATACCTTTGGCATTGTCGTTTAGGTCATATAAACGAACGACGCATAAAGAGACTTGTTTCAACGAAACTTCTCAAACCATTTGATTACGAATCTTATGGTGAATGCGAATCTTGTCTTTTGGGCAAGATGACTCGTGCTCCTTTTACGGGAAAAGGGACACGAGCAAGTGAAGTATTAGGCCTTGTACATACCGATGTATGTGGCCCAATGACTCTCCAAGCTAGAGGTGGTTACAAGTACTTCATTACTTTTACCGACGATTTAAGTAGATATGGATACGTCTACTTAATGAGGCATAAGAGTGAAGCTTTTGAAAAGTTCAAAGAGTTTCAACATGAAGTGGAAAACCAATTGAATAAGAAGATAAAAACCTTACGATCCGATCGTGGTGGTGAATATCTAAATTATGAATTTGATTCACACCTAAAAGATTGCGGTATAGTATCACAATGGACTCCTCCTGGAACACCACAATTAAATGGTGTGTCTGAAAGGAGAAACCGAACTTTATTAGATATGGTTCGGTCGATGATGAGTCTTACAGAGCTTCCTGACTCGTTTTGGGGATTTGCCATCTTAACCGCAATATTTTCACTAAATCGTAGCCCGACTAAAGCAGCCAATAAAACTCCATATGAGATATGGAAAGGAAAGGTTCCTTATTTGTCGTTTATGAAAATTTGGGGTTGCGAGGCGTTTGTTCATGAGAAGTCTAATGACAAGCTCGCACCCAGATCCGACAAATGTTATTTTGTAGGATATCCTAAGGAGACTCGTGGATATTACTTCTACAACCGTCATGAGGACAAAGTGTTTGTGTCTCGTGATGCTGTCTTTCTAGAAAGCGATTTCGTTTCTAAAAGGCAGAGTGGGAGAAAATTCGAACTTGACGAAGTTCGAGAGCCACAAACCGAAAATGAAGTGGAGGAAAACGTTCCCTCCTCGTCTAAAACGGTTATTGTCCCTAGAAGGTGAGGTAGAATTAGTTTTCAACCTGATCGTTACCTTGGATGTATCGAGGGAGATGGTGATTTGTTACTTTTTGAAAGTGATGAACCCACAACCTACAAGTCGGCCGTTTCTAGTCCCGACTCCAAGCATTGGCTAGAGGCCATGCAATCCGAAATGGATTCTATGTACGAAAATCAAGTATGGGACTTGGTAGACTTACCTGAGAAGGTGCGACCTCTTCAGTGCAAGTGGATCTACAAGATCAAGAATGGCATAGATGGACATATTGATGTCTACAAAGCTAGATTGGTGGCAAAAGGCTTCACTCAAGTTCATGGTTTACACTATGACGAAACTTTTGCCCCAGTCGCTATGCTTCGATCCATTAGGATTCTCTTAGCGGTTGCCGCATTTTATAACTATGAAATTTGGCAAATGGATGTCAAAACCGCCTTCTTGAATGGGATTCTAGAAGAGGAAGTGTACATGACACAACCTGAAGGTTTTGAGGATAAATCCAACCCTAAGAAGGTATGCAAACTTAAGAGATCCATTTATGGTCTTAAGCAAGCATCAAGGAGTTGGAATCATCGCTTCGATCATGTAATTAAACAAAATGGATTCACTCGAAGTGTCGAGGAACCATGTTTATACATGAAGTTTAGTGGGAGCAAAGTTACTTTCCTTATCTTGTATGTGGATGACATACTTCTCATTGGGAATGATATACCAATGCTTACTTCTACCAAGGAGTGGCTTGGGAAACATTTCCAGATGAAGGATTTGGGAGAGGCACAACGCATTTTGGGTATCCGGATCTATAGAGATAGATCCAAGAGGATACTAGCATTAAGTCAAGAAGCTTATATAGATAAGATTCTTGATCGGTTCAAAATGAAAGACTCTAAGAGAGGCTTTCTTCCAATAGGTCATGGTATCACTCTGAGTAAATCCCAGAGTCCTACCGTCACCGAGGAGATTGAACGCATGAAGTTGATCCCTTATGCTTCAGCAGTTGTGTCAATCATGTATGCTATGATGTGCACTCGCCCTGACGTCGCCTATGCTTTGAGCATGACGAGTCGTTATCAAGCCAATCCAGGTGAGAGTCACTGGATAGCCGTAAAGAACATCCTTAAGTACTTACGAAGGACTAAAGATTCGTTCTTGGTGTTTGGAGGAGAGACTGAGTTACGTGTAAAGGGTTACACGGACGCTAGTTTCCAAACTGATAGGGATGATTTAAAATCCCAATCCGGCTATGTCTTTATGTTGAATGGAGGAGCCGTTTGCTGGAAGAGCTTCAAGCAAAGCGTGACTGCGGATTCTACAACAGAAGCTGAGTACCTCGCGGCATCAGAGGCTGCAAAGGAAGCTGTGTGGATTCGGCAGTTCTTGGAAGGACTAAGTGTAGTCCCTACTGCCACAGATCCCATCACGTTGTATTGTGATAACAGTGGGGCTATCTTTCAAGCAAAAGAGCCCAAGTCTAGTAATAAGTCTAGACATGTACTTAGGAAATACCATGTAATTAGAGATTACGTGGAGAGGAAGGAAATAGATGTATGTAAGGTTGGGACAGACGATAACATCGCTGATCCTCTAACCAAGCCTCTTACAAAGGCTAAACATGATAGTCATGTCGTCTCAATGGGATTAAGACGAGTTCTTGAATTCCTCTAGATTATATGATATGTAATAATTGAATGTTGTATCAATATTTGCATATATGATAATTGCATTCATTGTTCGAGTTTTATATGAGCTCTTTTATTTAGTATTGACTAAATTTTATTACTTTGTTTTATCCAAATTGGTTATAAGAAAGGTTGAACCCAATTCAAGTGAACATGATGAACTTAGTAATTGTCCCTAGTCATTTGCATAAGGTGACGTCTCGCAATGACTAGATTGTAAGTCGATCGATGGTTGGTTCAGCACCATGGAGTCATGGAGATGACTGATCGTTTACATAGACAGACTGTAGAGACACTCTGTCAGACAGTGATCATGATAGAGTCCCTTATCAAAATTGTTGAAGCCTGGTCGTGGCGGGGATTTCTATTATATTCCTATGAGTCGATTCTTTAGACTGGCGACCATTTACCTGAGTTACAATGCAAACAATGGGTAATGAAGCAAGGAAGACTCCTTGTTCACACAACGAGTTTCAATGTAACAATGGGCAATGAAGCAAGGAAGAGTCATTGTTCACACAATGAGTTACAATGCGAACAATTGGTAATGAAGCAAGGAAGAGTCATCGTTCACACAACGAGTTACAATGTAACAATGGGTAATGAAGCAAGGAAGAGTCATTGTTCACACAAGGAGTTACAATGCAAACAATGGGTAATGAAGCAAGGAAGACTCATTTTTTACACAACGAGTTACAATGTAACAATGGGTAATGGAGCATGGAAGACTCATTGTTTAGCCAAGGAGTTACAAATGCAAACAATGGGTAATGAAACAAAGAAGACTCATTGTTCATACAATGAGTTACAATGCAAACAAGGGGTAATGAAGCAAGGAAGACTCATTGTTCACACAAGGAGTTACAATGTAACAATGGGTAATGAAGCAAGGAAGACTCGTTGTTCACACAAGTAGTTACAATGCAACAATGGGCAATGAAGCAAGGAAGACTCATT
>JAIUZE010004843.1:0-123750 GCA_022085475.1 Heliosperma pusillum | reverse complement strand
ACGGGCAGAAAAAAAATCAAATTAAACGGTTTTAATTCGATCATGCTTATATTAACTAGATCAGTACAAACAAAACAATATCTAATCGATATTAAACATTGATACAAACTAGATGATCCAAATTAACCTTTTAACATGAATATCTAGATCATTTTATACCGAAAATATAAAGCAAAAGGATGTTCATAAATATTCATATCAAATTCCATTTGCGTTTTAATTCAATCATTATTCAATCAAAACATCTACAAATTCATATATTATTATCTCAACCTTTTAAAATAACAATATTTGAATCAAAATGGAACACCAAATAAATAAAACACACGGCATAAAAAATTGTTTTTGCCGAAATGAATTTTTTTTTTTAAAAAAAATATTATACAAATTCAGAATTTACGAATATCATATAAACAATTTCATAGCCCTATGGCTCTGATACCACTTGTGGGAAAATATCCGTATACTTCCCTTTAAATCACTCAGGATTATAGTGAAATTATGATTAAATGATTAATAGTCATAAACGAAAATGCATAATAAGCGAGAGATTAGAAATAACCTTTAGTCCTTGCTTAAAGGCCTAAGAACAATATCAAAATGATGATATCTCCTAATCGT
The DNA here is from genome assembly GCA_022085475.1 of Heliosperma pusillum. Taxonomy (NCBI): domain Eukaryota; kingdom Viridiplantae; phylum Streptophyta; class Magnoliopsida; order Caryophyllales; family Caryophyllaceae; genus Heliosperma; species Heliosperma pusillum. Next base: position 123,129 of record JAIUZE010004843.1, on the reverse strand, counting down.
AGCACCAAGATAGAATGAGAAATGCCCTTTAATTTGCTAGAATATTTTTGTCAAAAGTTACTGTTATTTTTTTTTCTTGTGATGTGAAGAGATGGAGGCAGAAGTGAGAAATGAATTAGGGTTAGAATTTTTATCCCTTTTCCTCTTGTCTCACGGCTCAATATAGGGTTTTATGAGGAGATTTTTCTCCTCAAAATAACTACCCATTGACCGAAAATTCCAGAGTGAATCTGGACTTTATGTCGGTTAAATTCGCTTTAATATATAATGTGTATTATTCTTATAAATGTCATTTGTGTTGTCATGTATTAATATGTTCATACAACATTTTGCAGTCGATACATTAATACCGGTCTGACAACATCTAATATGACAATCGTATAATATATACATTAATTATAATTATCCGTATAATTATAATTTGCTAATTCAATATAACATTTTATATTCAATTTACGAATTAACATTTTAATTCGCATAAGCTTACATTATATATATGCTCATTAAATACAACAGTTTATATTTAATTACAAATTACTTTTAATTCGGCTCAGCTTATATTATTTAATCGTTATTAAATAATCGTCTCATCATCACATTGACTAACCTTTTAGTCAAATACACTGACTAACCTTTTAGTCATATAATAGGGCATCAATATGATTATTTTCTCAAATAATCACATCTCAAACACATCCTTTAGGTGTGACTTTTAGGGACCGGTTGATCACCGCCATCTGTATGACAATAACGTCAAACTTATCTAGCAAGCCAACCGTTATTGATAAACGTTAATCAACTGGTTATTATACAAAGTATACCCTGTGAACCTACAAAGATTTATTTATGTTATTGCACTAACTATGGAGGACACTAGCTCCAACACTCCTACCCCACATAACTATGTAAGTTGAATGATGATCCGCCCAATTCCTTGTATGGGCACCCCTTTTATCCATTTTATGCAACTTTGGTTCGGTATCAGCAGGCTCAGGGATACCTTGTTTCCACCCAAATTGACGAGCCACCCGATTAGGCAAATGCCACTTAATAATATCGAAATAAATCATAGGTGATACCACAGTCCAATCATCGGAGTCATCATAACATGATTCATGCAAAAAAGAGAAAATGGTTTGGGGGCAAGGTTGCCATATAAATTGATCGAGTTGCATGTTATCTAAAGCATCCATATACCCAAGTAGAGTGGTTATGGTTGTGCCTTGAGGCCTCCTACGATGCACGCTTAACCACCTACGACCCAATGAGTCAACATGTAGTTGATGTTGTGAACCTAATGGATAGGGTCCTTGTAGAAGGAGTGGGTTTTCGGGTCCGGTGACTATAGGTCGAGCAATCGTAATCCGCTCCCATGACCACAATTGCAATAAAATAAAAGGGCCTCTTATTCTCTTGACTTGATGTTGCTTGCCCTACATAAATTACAATATAGAGTGGCAAGAACGACACTACCCCAAGAGTAATCATCAATGGTGGTCAAATCCCTCAACAAAGGCAAATATACAACTTGAATGTAATTACCGCTCTTGTCCGGGAACATCACAGTTGCCATTAAGATAAGCAAATAAGCTCACACATATTGATGTAGAACCTCTTCAATTGCTTCTTCCGAAAGACCACTAAATTTTTCTGTCAACCAACCAATCAAACACTTGGACATCTTACAAGGTCACAGTAGCCTCGCCAACGGTAAAGTGAAAGGAATGAGTCTCTGGTCTCCATCTCTCAACCAAAGCAGTTATGAAATCTACATTGAATTTTAAACTTACTACTCTATGGATAAAGTAAAACTGGGACTCCCTAATGAAGTCAACTACACGATCACTTACCAAAAACCCCTTGTGCATTGTTAAGTGTGACCTACATATGAGGGAACCCTTGTCGTCTCCTTCCCATATTGCCTTGCTCCGGTGGGTTTCTTGTTGTGTGAGAACTTCTGGGTTGACCGGTCCTGGTTGTAGACGGTGTTCCATTGATCTTCCACATGTGAAATATCTGTTAGATTAACATAAATGATATAATTGTTGATTAAAACGATTACGTAAAATACAATGCAAGTAGTAGAATACCCTTGGGAAATGTCAACTCTCATGGCGCAAGTTTTTTTATTATGCCCTATACCACGACACAAACTACATGACACCTTAGTCTTGCACTTATCATGCATTTTATTGCGAAATCTTTTACCATGCGGTCTATCTTTTGCCCTTCTTTTGAGCTCATCACACACTATTCAAGGGCCATTATAATGACCCCAATAAGCATCATCTTTCAAAGGCTGAAATTTGCTAGCATATGAAGCCATATGCTCTCCCGTTGTGTAGCTAATGTCCACAAATTGGCTTGCATTTAACTTCATTTTTTTACATACCACGTACACATGTGAATAACGGTACTTGTATGTTTGGAACTTGTTACAAGTACATGTTCTCTTTGACAAATCAACGGTGTGCAAATGGCTACCACATGATACATTTCGTGAACCTCTACGTGTTGTTACTTGGTACAACCCTCCAACGTGGTCAAAAGAAACAACCTTGTGCTATGCTCCTTTTTTGCAATTTTCCTCTAACAAATGTGTGATTTTACTACTATAATGCAGTCCTCGAAATAAGCGTTTCCTTGCATCTTCACGACGCTCAACAAAGTACGCATTGACTCTAAAAAATATACGTTGCACAAGTGCGGTGATGGGAATAAAATGTGCTCCTTTAAGCACATTATTAAATGCCTCCGCCAAGTTTGTAGTCAATATGTCATACCTATGACCAACATCGTAACAAATTGAGCACTTCTTTATTCCTACTTCAACTACATAATGTTGTGCATCTATATTCATCTCACCTAGACGGCCAAATCCAATGTCAAACTTATTTTCTTGAAATTGCATAGCCGTTGACCCAAACATATTTTTAACTTTTACATTCCTAAATCTAGTGTTAACATTTGAAGCCAAATGATAAATGCAAATTCTATGAAAAGCATGAGGCTCCTCCCATCCACTAGCAATTTCAATCATTGCTTTCATTATCCCCGCATGTCTATCAGATATGACACACAACCCACTTCTTTTTGTTACAAAGAGTCTTATACAAGCCATGAACGAAGGCCAATTATCGCTATTTTCAATAGCAAAAGCAACAGGAAAAATCTGGTTATTGGCATCAATTGACATAGCCGTCAAAATTGTTCCTTTGAACTTCCAATACAACTGTGTTCCATCTATGGTTAAAACTGGCTGACAATGTTCAAACCCTCAAATGCATGGTTTAAATGCCCAAAAAACAAGCTTGAATATATGCACATTTGAGTTTCCTATGAGTGTGGTTGACCATTGGACTATTGTGCCAGGATTAGATTCCTTTAAACCTTCCATGAAACGAGGTAACATCTCATATTATGCATCCCAATCACCAAAAATATCCCCAATTGCTCTTTGTTTTGCATTCCAAGCTTTGGCATATGATATTTTGTAACCAAACTTATCTAAAATGAGTTCAACAACAGACTTCGCCTTATATCCCAATCTCCCTCAACATAGTTACGAATCAAATGACTTATGAAATCTCGTTTTAATTTAAAGTGGTCTCGAGGAACTATGTCACCAACACAAGAAGAGTCATGAGGACCTTTTATGTGACAATTGTAAATGCTTGAGAATAATTATTTTTTTTTGTCGCTCTTAACCGTCAATTGCAAGGATTGGAATATCGACCACATTTATAAGTGACAGTGTCAGGCTTTGATTCGGAAACCTTGAAAATTTGATTTGCTTGAACACTATAAAATGTCACCTCATCGCTTATTGAAGCTTTGTTTGTGAAAACTTGTCCAACGACAAACTATTTCCCTTTTTCATATCGAACCATACTCTCCTAAGTTTTCCAACTATTCAATTCATCCTCATCTAATGGATCAACCTTATTAAACTCAACAACGGGTGCACTAGCAAAGACAAGATCATCATCACCATCTTCCTCAGTTGCCGTCAAATTCTCATCAAGTGTGGCAAACTTCCCATCTAACTCATCACCTTCTAAGTTACCATCAAATTCCAAATTCCCCCTCATTTACATCATTAGATTCAAGAGATACAAACTGACCAACATCATCTAGTCTAATAGGAATACTTGGTGTAGGAGTGACAATTTGGCTAGTGGAAAGTTCAACAAAGATGTCCATTGACGGAGCATTTGAATGACGAACACTTGCCCATAATGCTTTAAAGGCTCCCTCACTATTAAGTGGTACAACTTTAAAACACCCGGAACTTGGAAATTTCATTTTCACAATCATGAATTAAGTACTCATACTTTGGATACCAATTCCCTTATATATCTCTTCAAATAATTCCAAATATGCCATCTTTGTACTAGCTAAAAAAATATTGATTCCCTCCTCTATAGCAAACATACCCATTTTGCTCCACCAACTGTCCATCCCAATAACACATAAGAGGATAATCACAAATTTCCATTCTATACAACAAAAAATGTAACATATTTAGCATAAATCACCAATTAGTTGTCTAATTATACCCAAAACACATAACTAAACCAAAATTAGAAGCAAACATAACAAACACACAAATCTAGGATTTGAAGATTTGGGGTTTTTAATACAATGGCATAAATTACTATATAATAGCTTGATTTAAGCACAAAAACAACAAAAACAACAAAATTAACAACATTAAAATCAATTAAAACAGAAAAATAACTTAAATCTAAACACATAACTAAAAAAACTGAAAGGAGATGCAAATACCTCGCTAATTAGGAATTATAATTAAAAACTCAAGGTTGTGAGGTGAGAGACACGCCAGAGATACGCCGGAGAAGAAGTAAGTGTGAGGTGATGTGAGGTGAGATGAAGTGTGAGGTGAGGTGAGCAAGGCGTTGGTTTTGAGTGATATAGTGAGCTTGTGTTTGAATAAGTGAGATTGTGAGAGAGGAGGTGTCTGTTTTATAAAAAGAAAACTATGCAATAGACACGCCATTCGGATTGGCGTGTCATGTGAAGGAAACACGCCTATCTGAATGGTGTGTCTCACTTGTGACATAGATCAGAAGCCTCTGATTTTGTGTCAAAAAAATCACTGGCATGACACGCCAATGCAAATAGCGTGTCTTATAAATGAATCACATCAATCGGATTGGCGTGTTTCTATTGTAACATTTCCAGACCTTCTGCCTCATATGTACATTAGAGACACGCCAATGGCAATGGCGTCTCTTCCGTGTTATTGGCTCGCGAAACCCGAGCCTACGTAGACACCATTTTGATAAATAATTTTCATTCCGACCAAAAACGATAATTTTTTCATTTTTGAGCATTATCTTAAAACCGGGTTACAAAACAATGTCGACGTTTTAAAAAAAAAAAAAAGACGATCACTACCCTTTACACTCTCCCTAAACACTTCCTTTTTCTCTTTCACTCTCCTCTTTCTCTCTCTCTACCCCTACGACCCACCACCATGACCCCACCACTGCCGCCATCACCGAGCCACCACCACTGCCACCACCATGACCCATCGCCACCACCAAGAGCCACCGCTGGCCAGCCAAGTAAGTAGTTTTTTTCTTTTTCTTTTTTTAAATACTTTTTAGATTGAAATATGTTAAATTGATTTGAATTTGTTTATGTATATGTTTAAATGTTTTGAATTTGTTTATGTATATGTTTAAATGTTTTGAATTTGTTTATGTATATGTTTAATTGATTTGAATTTGAGTTGTGTTTTGCTTTTATGATTTGAATTTTGAATTATAGTTGTTGAATACGGTTTTTAGATTTATGTTGTTGAAGATGGTTTTTGAATTGATTTTGCATGTTGGTAATGTATTATGGCGAAATTTGTGGAAGTAGTTGATGCAGTTTATTAGATTTATGTTGTTGAAAGACGGTTTTGTATGTTGGTAAAGAAAAAGGCGAATTTTTGAACGTTGGTCACTAACACCAACGTCTACGCTGGACGACGTTGGTGTTGATAACCAACGTTCAGGGTGGACATTGATGTTGATGACCAACGTTCAGCCTAGACGTTGGTCATCAACACCAACGTCCTCCCTGAACGTTGGTGTTAGTGACCAATGTTTAGGCTGAATGTTGGTCACAAACACCAACGTCTAGGCTGGACGTTGATGGTGGATTTTAACGTTTTTTTTCTTTGTTTTCGATGGTTTTGAACGTTGACGATGATTATTTGTTTAATCATATGTAATTTCATTCGTGTAAAATTATAATATATGTTATTATATGTTTGTTTATGATCGCTTTTGAACCTTTTATATGTTTATATGTTTATGATCGCTTTTTATTCTCGCTATTTTTTATGTTTTATTTATTATATGTTTGTTTTTCGATTGTTTATAACGTTATATTCTCGTATATGCGGATGAATAAAGGAAAAAAACATAATGGTGGTCCCTGATCGTACGAAAGACCGAAAAGTGACGGCATCTAAGCGGCGTGTACTAGGAGTGCGTCAACCCGGAGTGGTCTTTTGTCGTAGTCAGTCAGAGGGCATGGACGTTGCCCCTACGCCCCGGTCTGCTGTGAGGGAGACTGATTTTCCGGTGGCTTTTTATAAGGTAGGTGACGTCGATGATGGTAATGATGATGGCGGTTCAGGAGCTGATTTGGAGGGGGGGCAGAGGAACCCGATGGCGAGTGGTTTTTGGAGAATCAGGCCTCCGAACCACCAACTAAGACAGTGGTACAGGTTAGTAGGGGACGATATGTGCCGGTTAGTCAGGGTTCATCTAGCACGGGGAGGAAAAAGACGAAGAGGGATTTGTCTTGGCGTCTTACTGGCGCGGTTGAGGGTGGAGCGGTTCACCTCAACGTCTTACGTAGCTTCAGTGGGTGATGAGGGGGATTTGTCGCGGACCCCTCGACCAAACAAAATTTATAATGCTCAATACCAAACTAATTAATGTAGTAGGGTAAGGAGATCGAACCCAAAGGACGGTTAGGATTGGCTATCAATTTTTGTTTTTTATCTAGTCTAGTTCCGACGAAGATTAGAGGTTCAAATGCTAAAGACGAGCTAGATGTAATAACTAAAACTATAAATGAAGCAAGAAAAGATTAAACAAGGATTAAAAGAGACTAAGGTGAATGAGTTCATTAATATAGGTATAGCTAGGTCGAATGGTCGATAATGATGAGGGTTAAAACTAGTCTAGTGGTAAGTCTAGATATGTCTCCACCTCTCGGTGCAAGACGGTCTCTAGGCAAGTCTCCACCTTTCGGTGTGAGACGAGCCCTAGCCTAGGGATCGGTCGGGATCTCGCCCTAACCTCCCCTTAAACATTCAAAACGCACACAAACACATTACAAGTCAAGCTCTCACTCAAACTAGTAATTAAACATGAAAAATAATCAAACTACTCATTTAAGCATTTCTACAAACACCTTGTGTGCACAAGACAAGTAGACTACCAAAAGACTCAATCTTTATGCCCAATTACCATAATCGACCCACATACCTACATTAAATCCCCCATCTACCCTAGTGATGCACTACTCAAACATGTTTAAGAACTAAAGTAATTAAAGCACCCACTAAAAATAATAAGAACATAAATATGATTTAAATAACAAAGTAACAAACTTAAATGAAATTAACAAGTAAAATAAACTTAAATTAAGACATGAGATTAACAATTATAAAATGAAAGGGAAAGAAAATTATACCCAACTAGAAGGAAATTGTGTAGATGAACTAGAATGAAGAATTAATTGCATAAAGATTGAATCTTTTCCCGGAATAATTAATCTATTACATATAATAAAACTAGATCTAAAACTAATTTTGAATGGAAAAATTGGGTTTTTGTTTTTGTTCTAAACTACTTCTACTCCTATTGTTTCCTCCGTCTTCTCTGTCTTCCTCCCCGTCAAAATGAAGCTACGCCGTCAGAGTATGAGATCCCCATTCTAGACCAATGTACCACCCACTTGTTACTTTGGCCCATTAATCACATGATCCTCATATATGGTCATCAAAATGACCATCTTGAATTTTGGACGCCAGCACAATAATAAGTGGGGCATAGCCCACTAAAAAGAATTGGTGAGAAAACCAAAATAAAGTAGCCCATTATGTGTAAAACTTCATCCTATCAATTTTAGTTTCGAATGCGTCTCGAACCATTTGACCCACTTGCTTCTCGATTTTTCTTCTTGATTCACGAACCCAATTCCTACAATAAATAAAGTAATATAAGCAGTACTAAATTCTCGAAATATAAAATTTATTCTAATAATTATTATAATTAAACTACTAATTAATAATTAGATTAATAAATGAGCTATTTTACCATTTAAGCACACAAAATCGAGTCAAATAAAAGTATAAGTAGGTGGAAAATCGATACTAAAGTACTACTCATCAGTGGAAACGTGTCTTATAGTAGTTTAACGGAGCTCAAGGCGGTGAGATCGTGGCTCAAGTGTTACGAGAGGCCCGGTAATATGGAGGATATGAACGGGATGAGGGTGCCGGAGCTGGTTTTGAGGAGAGTCAGTGAGAGTGAGCTTGGTGTTTTGAGGAGTTGTGTGACAACCGGCGTAGATGAAAATCTATGAAGTTCATTTGTAGAGAGGTGATAGCCGGATACTAACAGTTTCCATATGCCTTTTGGATAGATCAATATCTTACTACATGATGTTCAGCGTATTCTTAGGATACACATGGGTGGCATGAGGGTTTTTGTGGAGGGTATGGTGGAGCAGGAGGAAGGTAGCACGAGGGAGGATGCATGCTTGAGGGAGAAGGTGACTACCTTATTTAGGTTGGCAGTTCAGGGGTGTCGAACCACCATATTATAGGAGTGGTGGGTTATCGACTCAGAATATGAGTCGTTGAGGGCGTACTTGATGATGTAATTGGTTGGACAGACATCGTTCACGGACAAGTCTAGTGATAGGGTAATCGCCCGGATGCTGCATTTGTTTGATGACTTGGATAGTTTTGGTGAGTATGCTTTGGGGGCCGCGACATTGGCGTACTTGTACCAACAGTTAGGTATGGCTTCGCGAAGAGAGGCTCGTGGTCTTAGCGGTTTTTTGCCATTGCTCCAGGCTTGGATATATGAGTATTTTCCCCATTTTCGACCCCATGCAAGATACTATGTTGAGGGTAGACCACGGGTGGAGGCTTGGTCACGGGTTCCTAGGTTTAAGGGGGGAGAGAAGATTCTAGATGAGCATCGTTAGAGGTTAGACGGGCTTAGGGCGGAGCATATCCGTTGGATCCCTTACGGTGTTGGTCCACATCGGGATTGTAGGACATCGCTTTATTCGGGCTTGATTAGATTTCTTGATGTAGTAGAGCCATATCAGCCTGACCGATCTTTGCGGCAATTTAGGTATGTCCAGCCTATCATGATGCCTATGATTACTCCAGCTGTTGAGCATCGTCCGGATTCACCGAAGAAGGGTATAGTTTGTATTATGGAGAGTACCCTGATGCAGAGTGGGGGCTCCCAGAGGCTAGGATCGTTTTGAAAGACCGTTCACATCCGGTCGTGATGTCGTTTGACACGGTCGATCGTTACATGACATGGTACACGAAGTCCTCCCACCGGTACCTCTTTTGGATGAGCCCGAGTTCTGCAGAGCTCTTACATGGAGGTTCTCACTTATCTACAGACAACCTACTGAGCAGGCGATGGCATCGTGTGTAGATCGGTTGGTTACATATATGGCCGACTAGTACAGGGTCACGGAGGATGACGACGATGATGATGTTCCTGATGACCCTGTTTGATTATTTAGTTATGTTTTGTTTTATTTGGTTTGTGTTTCTATGGATTATTTTGGATTATTTTATGTTTTAAATTATGTAATGGTACTTTTACTTTTATTATTATTTTGGATTATTTTGTGTTTGTACCCAATCTCAAGCCTCACCTCTATTTAAAGAGCTCACTTCACCATCATTTTTCACACAACTGACTATCTCATCTACTTTCCCATCTTTTATTCCAGCTTGACAGAGGTCCCCTAGTGTAGGCCAATTCCAAAGGTACACCGACTCTCTCCTCATCAAAATCACCAACTGTTGTTTGTTGAGTGGTCGTCAATCCATCTGAACTAGGTGTCCCAAACTTCCTCTTTACATGTTCGAAAAACGACTTGTTCCCAGTAGTAGATCCTCTTGGTCGACCCTTGGGATTTTCTCTAATAGGGGGTAGCAATACGTACTCGACTTCCGGATGAAGGAAGGTGCGCATTTTCTCAATGAAAGACCTCTTACTTGTCGGATCAGTACTCCTCATTTCATCGACAAGCTCTTCAAAGGCATCATTATCGTTTTTCGGCATTGTGTCATCATTGCCATACTCCAATGTCCTCCAAAATGAATGAACTTGATCGAGGTGGACTCTCTCACCATTGTTTTTCAAACCAACCAAGAGACAAGCACAAGGTAAGCCACGAGTAGTTCTTAAGGCACAACCGCATCCGTTTACCAACCCGATCTCTAACTCAATTCCCCTCTTACTTTCATTTTCCATAATCTCGATAGCCTTTAAGGACACTTTTCCTTTCAACAAAGAAAACAAATGAGAAGTAATACGAGGTTTACTTCTTGACTCCTCGAGCTCTCTTCTTATTTTGGAGTGTTGTCCTTCAAGCAAAGAATGAATACGGGATCACATGGTATCAAGGGTAAGGCTTGACCTTTTCAACGAAGCCTTTAAAAGAATATGGGAGGATTCTACCCGGGAAGTAGCCGTGTTTCAAGATGGAAATACCGGTTCGTGTAGCATAATATGAACCCTGATGAGTACGGGCCCCATGTTTTTGCCGCATAAGTCGCCACTACCTTCCAATTCGTAAAAAAGGCTTCCCAACGCAACTGAAACTCTCTCTCGGTAGTAGCATTTATCGCTACATTCCAACCGTGCTCCTCATTGCACATGATATGTTTTGTGCGCCACTCATTCTTTGACCACGATTGTGCTTTGGTCTCAACAACACGGTTCAAGTGCCAACGACACACCAAGTGAGGTGTAAGAGGATAGACGGACCGTAGAGCGGCGATCAAACCCAACTCCTGATCAGTGACAAAGGCCGAAAAAGATGCTTTGGTGAACTCGAGAAGCATACCCAACTTTTTCAATAACCATTTGTACCCATCTTCCGACTCATAAGGAATCAACACACAAGCAATTAAGAACGAAGATCCACATGGTGTCATGTGACACCAACAAGCTCAACGAGTGTCATCTCGTACACATTGGTCTTGTACGTCGAATCAATAAGCACAACATGTGGATAGGTACGGAGTAACTTCACGGCTTCCGGATGAGACATGAAAACATGAGTAAGCTCACATGTCTCGGGATTCTTCTCATGCCATTTCACATACTTTTTTTCTACACCTAGAGACAACATTTGTTGAGCGAGATTTTCTATTCCCTCTCATTTCACGCATAAGCTTGGTTGTCTCGCTATATATTTGGGTGCTTGAGGGTTGAGGTTTTTCCAGGCTTCTTTGATGAATACCGTTTTTAATATCTCTCGGGGGAATCGAGGCCCGGACTTGTTGTTTCACATACTTTTTCTCCTCTTCATTTAAACCTGCAAAATGCCTATGCCCATCCTTGTATTTTGCTAATTTGTGGTTGTGCTTCCCATAACCATCCGCGGTCAAAATGTTCCAACGTATCAAGTCTTTACCATCGAAACCCGAAAACTTGTTTTGTACGGCTCGAAGGCGGAATTTGCACACATATAGTTGAACTGGATTTCTTCCTAGGATTATCGGGATCATACTCTCCCGGGGGGCTCCCGTACCTTGAACAACGCAAATATGAAGACAACAAGTCGGGTTGGCTACGGTTTTTTGCTCCATTACTTGCTTTCACCAATGCAAACCCTTTCTCAAACGCTATCTTTTGGGCCCAATCGAACGCTTTGTCACGAGTTTCAAAGCTTAGATTCGTCACAAATAAAGGGTTCAAATCAACCCGTCATCGACAAATTCCTCAAATGAATTTTGTTTACATTAATTTTTAATTAATTTTACGTGCAAAACAAGCGGAAAATACATTTAAATTTACATAAAACGTGCGAAAACACGATAAATTACACGAAAACACTAGGAAACCGTTCAAACAAAACGTTGACATGCAGGGTCAACGTCCAAACTGGACGTTGCCTATAGTAGTCAATGTCTAAAATGGACGTTGACATAGGGTGTCAACGTTGGACGCTGGGTACTATAGGCAACGTCCAAGCTGGACGTTGCCTATAGTATTCAACGTCTAAACTCAACTTTGACCCCCCTATTTCAACGTCCAATTTGGATGTTTCTTACCCTAACTCGTCCTAAAATCAATGTTCAATAGTCATAAAATCGACATTGAACATAAAAATCGTCTTAAAATCAATTTTCAATAATCATAAAATGGCATAAGATCGTAATGGAAGAGAAACAAAGTAAGGCATACAATGACATGTAAATCGCTTGTTTTAATCAACAAATAATTCGTAGAAAACTTAAGGAAGAAAAAAAAAATTAACGTTAAAGACTTTGTATAACGTACCAAAGAATCGTTGGTCGTCATTGATTACCGTTGAACTTTACCGTTTAATTTTTACTTGAAACCGTTTCTCTAATTTTTATTGAATTTTTTTTATTTTTTTGGGTGATTGGGTAAAAGATGAGAGAAAAAGAAGAACAAATAATAGAGAGAGAAAATAGAGAAAAAGGTAGTGTGATTTTTTTTAAAAAAACGTCAATGCTGTTTTATAAAACGTCGATAATATTTCGCATAAATCTTTTAAAACACAAATGCTTTCCAAAGAAAGTGAGAAGTAGACCAAGGTCGGTCCATTTCCAAGACATATCTCAGTTGAATATATAAGGGAGAAATGAGCCCGCAAGTCTCTTAATCCTACCCTCGTTTTATCTCTCCACCACCGCGAGAGGAAACGATAATAAATCAATCTACGTCTCACACAAATCTCTTCTCTTCCTTAAACCCTTGATTCATTTTCGATCTACCTTCCAATACTTGTTGTCTACTTCCTCTCACCACTTCATCTCATTCTTTACTCTTAATATCATTACTTACATATAATATACACTGGTAGAGTTCTAGGGTTTTAGAGATGTGGAACGGGGCAAACCCCAACCCCATCCCCATGGCGGCGCCGCAACCTCTGGCGCCGCCAGGTACCTCCATCCCTCCACCGCCGGCGGTTCAGCCGTCGTACACCGTCTTACAGCCGCCTCCGCTTCCGCAGCAGCCTGAATCCCCCTCCGATGCCGAGGCCAGGCTCGAGGAGAAGGCGCGTAAATGGATGCAACTCAATTCTAAACGATACGGCGATAAGCGTAAGTTCGGCTTCGTTGAGACGCAGAAAGAGGATATGCCTCCTGAGCACGTCCGCAAAATTATTCGGTTTGTTCTTCTTTTACCATTTTATATGAACTATTATTAAGTATTTTCAGTGTATTGGAATGATATATTTGCTCTTGTTGTTATTTCCGTAATTAGGGTTTGCGATTAATATTTTGCTACTAGTTACAGTGTATATATACAGCCTTCAAAATTTGTCAAGTCTTAAGAGCTTAATTGCTGCTGCTAGGGTTCGCGACTAATATGTACTCCCTCCTTTCCGGTCATTTGTTTACCTTTGCTTTGGCACAAATAACAAGGAAAAGGGGAAGGGACAATTGGTGGGTGGCGATATTGGATGACAAGTGGATAATAATGTAATTGAATGAATAAATTGCACATTAAAAACATGCCTAATATAGAAAACTAAATAAATGAACGTCACAACCTAAAAAAGAAATGGTAAACAATTGACCGTGACGGAAGGAGTAATCCATAGCATTTTGTGATGATCTCTTCATTGTTTGTGAACTTTGTCAACTTATGATAGCTTAATATATTATTTTTAAGCTCGGTAGAAATATATCTATTTTGTCTTTCTATCTTGACTATGTTTATTATTAATCTGATAATTGTGATAGTTGCTGCTCGCTAGTATGTGCTAGCTTAATAGTTTGCCAGCTTGTCGACTTTCTTGAGCTTAGCATTGCTGTCCTTGAATTGCTCTCATTGTATATTGGGAGGAATATATATATGTATACTTTAGTAGGACGGATCTACGGACTGATGTTTGTGTTGGCAGTTGGATAGAAATTGTTTGTTTCATGAACTTCCTTGTAGCTTTGAGTCACTGTCATTCTCGGCGTAGTTGGTTGTCAATACAATTTCAGAACCACTCAGTATCGCATCACTTACCAGAGGTTTTTAAACAAATAAATTTGCATAGATGTGGTGGCTTGTGCGTATTTTTGGAGTGATGATTTTTATGTTATTTTTATTGTTTGCAGAGACCATGGAGACATGTCATCCAAGAAATACCGCCACGATAAACGTGTGTATTTGGGAGCTCTTAAATTTGTCCCCCATGCGGTTTACAAGCTCCTTGAGAATATGCCTATGCCTTGGGAACAGGTTCGTGATGTCAAGGTGCTGTATCACATTACTGGAGCAATCACATTCGTAAATGAGATACCATGGGTTGTCGAACCCATATATCTGGCCCAGTGGGGTACGATGTGGATAATGATGAGGAGGGAGAAGAGAGACCGTCGCCACTTCAAAAGAATGAGATTCCCTCCCTTTGATGATGAGGAGCCTCCATTGGATTATGCTGATAATGTTCTTGATGTGGACCCCTTGGAGCCAATTCAACTGGAATTGGATGAAGAAGAAGACTCTGCTGTGCATGCATGGTTTTATGATCATAAGCCTCTTGTTAAGACAAAACTTATCAATGGGCCGAGTTATCGGAAGTGGCATCTTTCTCTACCAATCATGGCAACACTATATCGGTTTGCTGGCCAGCTGCTCTCCGATCTGGTTGATAGGAACTACTATTATTTATTTGATATGGAATCGTTTTTCACTGCAAAAGCATTGAATATGTGCATACCTGGTACGTCGAAAATTCTCCTTTGATAGACATTGTTGATAGTTTTACGCTTACTATTTCACTGGTAATATTTCGAGTCGCGAGGTCTTAAGCATGCTGTAGCGCCAAGGATTAGTCAAAGAAAAAATTATTATAGATGGGAGACTGGTTATTTTACTTGTTGACTAATCAGTCTTCCATCTCCTTGGTCTGTTGTTTACTTGTTGGACGTTTCTTCAGCTTCATACTGTTTTGTAGGCCTATATGCACATTCTTCGTTTCTCTCTATAGAGAATGTGTGGATGATTCTGCTTCATATCCAGTTTTCTAATTCTGATGGCTGCTACTTGCAAGTGCTTTTGATATTGTTTTTCTTTGGCTGTGATTTTAGTTGTGATATGGTGAAACCAATATGATATAATCTGCTCCATTGAAGTGTCGTCAATAGATGGGAGACTGGTTTTCATATTGCATACTTCATAGTACGCAGTAGGTCTCATGTTCAGTTAAGTCAATGAGATAAGTGTTTATTGTTATGATAAATTATCATATTCCAATTTATATGCACCAGTGTGCTGGATGTTTTTGGTTTTGTTTAATGTTTAGCTAATGGAGGTGTGGCTATTGTTGTGGTACCCTTGCTACAGTTTTAAATAATTCACCCTTGCCCGATTGCAGGAGGTCCAAAGTTTGAACCTCTTTATCGTGATATGGAGAAGGGAGATGAGGACTGGAATGAGTTCAACGATATCAACAAACTCATCATCAGGTCACCTCTTCGGACAGAGTACAGAATAGCTTTTCCTCATCTTTACAACAATAGACCAAGGAAAGTTAGGCTTGGCCCTTACCACACACCTATGATTATGTATATAAAGACAGAGGATCCTGATCTTCCGGCATTTTATTATGATCCCTTAATTCATCCAATAACTGCTGCTCCTAAGGATCGTCGTGAGAAGAAGGTTTATGAGGAGGATGAGGATGATTTTGAGCTGCCAGAAGGTGTAGAACCACTCCTCACAGACACTCAGTTATACACTGATACTACTGCTGCTGGTATTTCACTTTTGTATGCGCCACGGCCGTTTAATATGAGATCCGGTCGTACAAGACGTGCCGAAGATATACCACTTGTATCAGAGTGGTTCAAGGAGCACTGGTAAGTTAGCTTTTCCCCCCACAGTTCTTGTCATCATTATAATATCTTTTACTGGCGAGTATAGTAATTAACTAATTTTCCCTGATGAGTATTGCAATTTTTTTTTGTCTAGATGCTCATTCTCTTTGATTTTGGTTTGCAGCCCTCCATCATATCCGGTTAAAGTGCGAGTCAGCTATCAAAAATTGCTCAAGTGTTTTGTTCTGAATGAGCTGCATCACCGACCTCCTAAAGCTCAGAAGAAAAAACATCTTTTCCGATCTCTTGCAGCTACCAAGTTTTTTCAGAGTACTGAACTTGATTGGGTTGAAGCTGGTCTTCAGGTGTGCAGGCAAGGGTACAACATGCTGAACCTGTTGATTCATAGAAAAAACTTGAACTATCTGCATCTTGATTACAATTTCAATTTGAAACCTGTCAAGACACTGACAACCAAGGAGCGTAAGAAATCCCGTTTTGGAAATGCATTTCATCTTTGCCGTGAGATCCTGCGTTTGACAAAGCTTGTAGTGGATGCAAATGTCCAGTTTCGTTTGGGCAATGTAGATGCCTTTCAGCTGGCTGATGGCTTGCAGTACATATTCTCGCACGTAGGTCAGCTTACTGGAATGTATCGTTACAAGTATAGGTTAATGCGACAGATCCGGATGTGCAAGGACTTGAAGCACTTGATTTATTACCGTTTCAACACAGGTCCGGTTGGAAAGGGACCTGGATGTGGTTTCTGGGCACCAATGTGGAGGGTTTGGCTTTTCTTCCTTCGTGGTATAGTGCCTTTGCTGGAGAGGTGGTTGGGAAATCTGCTTGCAAGGCAGTTTGAGGGTCGTCACTCCAAAGGCGTGGCAAAGACTGTTACTAAGCAGCGTGTTGAAAGCCACTTTGACTTGGAGCTTCGAGCTGCTGTTATGCATGATGTTCTTGATGCGATGCCTGAGGGTATTAAGCAAAATAAAGCAAGAGTCATCTTGCAGCATCTAAGTGAAGCTTGGCGTTGTTGGAAAGCCAACATCCCTTGGAAGGTTCCGGGTCTACCTGTTCCAATTGAAAATATGATCCTTCGATATGTAAAGTCAAAGGCAGATTGGTGGACAAATGTTGCCCATTACAACCGTGAACGTATTAGGAGGGGAGCTACAGTTGATAAAACCGTTTGTCGTAAAAATCTTGGGAGGTTGACTCGCCTATGGCTGAAGGCAGAGCAAGAACGCCAGCACAATTATCTAAAGGATGGGCCGTATGTCACACCAGAAGAAGCTGTGGCTATTTACACAACTACTGTGCATTGGCTGGAGTCTAGAAAGTTTTCTCCTATACCTTTTCCTCCCCTGTCTTACAAGCATGACACCAAACTGCTGATTCTTGCTCTGGAGAGGTTGAAGGAATCGTATAGTGTTGCTGTTAGATTGAATCAGCAGCAAAGGGAAGAGCTGGGTCTTATAGAGCAAGCTTATGATAACCCACATGAGGCTTTATCGAGAATCAAGCGTCATCTGCTCACTCAGCGTGCCTTTAAAGAAGTTGGAATTGAATTCATGGACTTGTATAGTTACCTCATTCCTGTTTATGAGATTGAGCCTCTTGAAAAGATCACTGATGCTTATCTCGATCAGTATTTGTGGTATGAAGGAGATAAGAGGCACCTATTCCCGAACTGGGTTAAGCCCGCAGATACTGAGCCACCTCCTCTTCTGGTTTATAAATGGTGTCAAGGTATCAATAACTTGCAGGGCATATGGGACACAAGCGAGGGACAATGTGTGGTTATGCTGCAGACAAAATTTGAGAAGTTCTTTGAGAAGATTGATTTGACAATGCTAAATAGACTCTTGCGTTTGATTCTCGACCACAATATTGCTGACTATGTCACCGCAAAGAATAACGTGGTTTTGTCATACAAGGATATGAGTCATACGAACTCCTATGGGCTGATACGTGGACTTCAGTTTGCCTCATTTGTGGTACAGTATTATGGTCTTGTATTGGATCTCCTTCTCTTGGGTTTGACACGTGCTAGTGAAATTGCTGGCCCACCTCAAATGCCAAATGAGTTTATGACTTACTGGGATACAAAGGTGGAAACTAGGCATCCCATCCGGTTGTATTCTCGTTATATTGACAAGGTGCACATAATGTTCCGCTTCACTCATGAAGAAGCACGGGATCTTATCCAGCGGTATCTTACTGAGCACCCTGACCCCAACAACGAGAATATGGTTGGGTACAACAACAAGAAATGCTGGCCAAGAGATGCTAGAATGAGGCTCATGAAACACGATGTGAACCTGGGGAGAAGTGTTTTCTGGGACATGAAGAATCGCCTCCCACGAAGTATTACTACCTTAGAGTGGGAGAACGGTTTTGTGTCTGTATACAGTAAGGATAATCCTAACTTGCTTTTTAGTATGTGTGGGTTTGAAGTAAGAATATTGCCCAAGATCAGAATGACACAAGAGGCTTTTAGCAACACAAAAGATGGTGTTTGGAACTTGCAGAATGAGCAAACTAAGGAGCGTACTGCTGTTGCCTTCTTGAGGGTTGACGACGAACACTTGAAAGTGTTTGAAAATCGTGTTAGACAGATTCTTATGTCTTCAGGCTCTACTACGTTTACGAAGATCGTCAACAAATGGAACACTGCCCTGATTGGCCTGATGACATACTTCCGTGAGGCAACCGTACATACTCAGGAGCTTTTAGACCTGCTTGTCAAGTGTGAAAACAAGATCCAGACTCGTATAAAGATTGGGTTAAACTCAAAAATGCCTAGCAGGTTTCCTCCTGTCATATTCTACACACCAAAGGAAATTGGTGGGCTAGGAATGCTCTCTATGGGTCACATCTTAATTCCGCAAAGTGACCTTCGATATAGTAAGCAGACTGATGTTGGTGTGACCCACTTCAGGAGTGGAATGAGCCATGAAGAGGATCAGCTGATTCCAAATCTTTATCGCTATATACAGCCTTGGGAAAGTGAGTTCATTGATTCTCAACGAGTCTGGGCTGAGTATGCATTGAAGAGGCAGGAAGCTCAGTCACAGAATAGGCGTCTTACTTTGGAGGATCTGGAAGATTCTTGGGACCGTGGGATACCTAGAATCAATACTTTGTTTCAGAAGGACCGTCATACTTTAGCCTATGACAAAGGGTGGAGAGTACGCACAGATTTCAAGCAATATCAAGTGTTGAAGCAGAATCCTTTCTGGTGGACTCATCAGCGACATGATGGAAAACTATGGAACCTGAATAATTACAGAACTGATGTCATTCAGGCATTAGGAGGAGTAGAGGGAATTTTGGAGCATACTCTATTCAAGGGTACGTATTTCCCTACGTGGGAGGGTCTCTTCTGGGAAAAGGCTTCTGGTTTTGAGGAATCAATGAAGTACAAAAAGTTGACCAATGCACAAAGATCCGGTCTCAATCAGATCCCTAACCGTAGGTTTACTCTGTGGTGGTCTCCTACAATAAATCGTGCCAATGTTTATGTTGGTTTCCAGGTGCAGCTTGATTTAACTGGAATATTTATGCATGGAAAGATCCCTACCCTAAAGATTTCATTGATTCAGATTTTCCGTGCACATTTATGGCAAAAGATCCATGAAAGTGTTGTGATGGATCTTTGTCAAGTTCTTGATCAGGAGTTGGATGCATTGGAGATTGAAACAGTTCAAAAGGAAACCATCCATCCTCGAAAGAGTTACAAAATGAATAGCTCTTGTGCGGACATCCTTCTTTTTGCTGCACATAGGTGGCCTATGTCAAAACCCAGTTTAGTGGCAGAGACGAAGGACGTCTTTGACCAGAAGGCAAGCAACAAATATTGGGTAGATGTGCAGCTTCGTTGGGGGGACTACGATTCTCATGATATTGAGCGTTACACCAGAGCCAAGTTTTTGGATTACACCACAGATAACATGTCTATCTATCCATCTCCTACTGGAGTGATGATAGGGCTTGATTTGGCTTACAATTTGCATTCTGCTTTTGGTAACTGGTTTCCTGGTTCAAAGCCTCTGCTTGCACAAGCTATGAACAAGATTATGAAGGTGTGTTTTCTCACATTTTCTATGTACTTTCTATTGTGCGTAATCTGCTCTTAGTTGTATTTTATCTTCTCTATTCAGTAATTTCTGACTTCTGTTCTATGTGCAGTCGAATCCTGCGTTATATGTTTTGAGAGAGCGTATAAGGAAAGGTTTGCAGCTGTACTCTTCTGAACCCACTGAGCCATATTTGTCATCCCAAAACTATGGTGAGATATTCAGCAATCAAATCATATGGTTTGTTGATGATACTAATGTCTACCGTGTCACAATCCATAAGACATTTGAAGGGAATCTAACCACGAAGCCCATCAATGGTGCGATTTTTATATTTAATCCAAGGACTGGACAACTGTTTTTGAAGGTATGCTGTTTTCTTGGTTGTCAAGTTGTCAATTTGTCATTGTGAAAATATTGTTTGCAGGCGTTGAAACAATGGAGTTTTCTTTGTGTATGTAATCTGTTGATGATTTTTCTCCGATCTCTTGATAGGTTATTCACACCAGTGTGTGGGCCGGGCAGAAGCGTCTTGGTCAGCTGGCTAAGTGGAAAACAGCGGAAGAAGTCGCTGCGCTTGTTCGTTCTTTACCGGTTGAAGAACAACCAAAGCAAATTATTGTGACACGTAAAGGAATGTTGGATCCGTTGGAAGTTCACTTGCTCGATTTCCCTAACATTGTTATCAAAGGAAGTGAACTGCAACTTCCTTTCCAGGCTTGCTTAAAAATAGAGAAATTTGGCGACCTCATTTTGAAGGCTACTGAGCCACAAATGGTTTTGTTCAACATATATGATGACTGGCTGAAGAGTATATCTTCTTATACTGCATTCTCTCGGCTCATCCTAATTCTTCGTTCACTTCATGTCAACAATGAAAAGGCTAAGATGTTGCTGAAACCTGACAGAACTGTTGTCACTGAACCACATCACATATGGCCTTCTCTCACAGATGATCAATGGATGAAGGTAATTACTTGCTTTATGTTTTGTTTGTTTCCGATGTTGCTGGAAGTGCTGTTTTCCTGTGATGTCTTTCTTCTAGCCCTGTATTCTTTTAGTTGGCTCTTTGTTAGTTGTAGGTAGAAAGGTTTTTTGTTCTGTTTGCAAGGGAGCTACAAAGGTATTTACCATTTAGTTTCTATAGTATTTAGCTCCCAGCCTCCCATGTTGCGATGACTGATATTATTTAATATTTGTGGGTCCTCTTGCAGGTTAGGTGCCTGTTTGTTCTTTTATTGTTCCGTGGGCTAAAAATGCTAATCTATGCGACAATGTCATTTTATGCAGGTTGAGGTTGCCTTGAGAGACCTTATCCTTTCAGACTATGCCAAAAAGAACAACGTGAACACATCTGCCTTGACGCAATCTGAGATTCGAGATATTATCCTTGGAGCTGAGATCACTCCCCCATCTCAGCAGAGACAGCAAATTGCCGAAATTGAGAAACAGGTGATTTGAACACTGTGTTTGGAATCCCGACCTTTTTTTACTAATCTTTAGTGGAATGATTTTCCTCGAATGTTTTTATCATAGAACTTATATGTTCTTCTACCCTTTTCCTTACCAGGCAAAGGCAACCAGTCAATTGACGGCTGTCACAACGAAAACTACAAATGTGCATGGTGAAGAACTTATCGTCAGCACCACGAGTCCCTATGAGCAAGAAAAGTTTAGCTCAAAGACTGATTGGCGTGTCAGAGCTATATCTGCTACAAATCTCTACTTGCGAGTAAATCACATCTATGTCAACTCAGAGGACATAAAGGTTCGCAAACTCCTAACTGGGTCAATAATTTTTATTTCTACTGAGAAATTAACGGTAATAGACTATTAGCTTACCTCAGTTAATCATCAAAGTTACAAGGGGGTTGACATATATAGGACGAGTAGTATATTTTGGTGCTTGTTAGGTTCTGGCACTTAATCGAGGAATGAAGTGAAACTAAATAACTGTAACTTTTTTTTTCTATTCAGGAAACTGGATACACTTACATCATGCCAAAGAACATTTTGAAGAAGTTCATATGTATAGCAGATTTGCGGACACAGATCGCAGGATATTTGTATGGCGTAAGCCCGCCTGATAACCCGCAAGTCAAAGAGATCAGATGCATTGCGATGCCACCACAATTAGGAACTCACCAGCAGGTGAATCTGCCTTTGCAGCTCCCCGAACATGATTTCCTGAACGACTTGGAGCCTCTAGGGTGGATGCATACTCAGCCAAATGAACTTCCCCAGTTATCACCACAGGTTCTATAACTACTGTCTGTAGCTCATTTTTTTTAGCATATTTATTAGTAAAAAAAATCTCATGAGGCGCACTTATGATAATATTATCTTAAGACTTGCCCATATGAGAGTTAATTAGGTTATTTAGATCATTACTGTTTAAGCTAGTGAGTTTATGGGTTTGATTTATTCGGGCTCTTGCCATATATTTTCACGAGGCTGTCTTTCAAAAGACTGATTAACTTCAATAAAAAGTCCAAAATGACATCTTTGACTCTTTGAGGCGTATTTGTGTCTATTTATATTTTGGTTTTAGTTCCGTAACTGATTTGATTGGTCCTGAATAATAGGATGTGACAAGTCATGCTCGTATCTTGGAGAGCAACAAACAGTGGGATGGAGAGAAATGTATAATACTGACTTGCAGTTTCACCCCGGGTTCATGTTCCTTGACTGCCTACAAGCTTACTCCAGCGGGTTATGAATGGGCTCGTGCACAAAAGGATACCGGGACCAGCCTTCACGGTTACCTTCCTACTCATTCGGAGAAAGTGCAGATGCTCCTCAGTGACCGGTTTCTCGGGTTCTACATGGTAAATATTATGTCAAATTTATTGATGGAAATTTATAAAGTTGTGTCATCTTTGGTAGACAAAAAGAAAAACAAGGGTTTCTAATTTATGGCAATTCTGGCCGAGTTCCATTTTGTATGATCACTTAACACCTGAGTCACGGAAATATAATATACTACGAGGCACGAGTTGGATATATTACTAAATATATCTGCTCATCTTTTGGTAATCTTATTCTTTTTGCCTGCTGCTTTTCTCGGATCACAGACACTAATTACTTGATGTTTGATTATTTGCTGTTTCAGGTTCCTGATAGCAGTCCATGGAACTACAACTTCATGGGAGCTAAGCATGCATCCACCCTGAAATACGGGGTCAAGCTTGGGACGCCCAAAGAGTACTACCACGAGGAGCACCGACCCACACATTACCTCGAATTCATCAAAATGGAGGAGGGAGATAGTGTTGAGGTAGAGAGAGAGGACAAGTTTTCTTAAGTTTTTGGCTTCGTGAGCACCATCTTGCAAGTACTTGTAGGCTTGTAGCAGTATGTAACCGTAGTTTTGAAACAGCTGTATTTCTTTTGTACTAGCCCATGGAACGTTGTTGACTTGTGGCTGTTTTACGGCCGCGGCTCTTCTGAGCTTGTACATTACTCACCAGTGTTAACGCTCATGCTATTCTGTTTTTACTTCCATTTCACAATCAACTTCTGTTGTGCGAGCTGCAAGTTATATTGTACTTGTCTCCTTCAGAGGCTATTATTTGCCTAATTGAAGATGTGAATTTGTTCTACCTTTGTCAACCCTTCATAGAAGACTAGTGATGTGCAAGTAGGATAAGGGGGTGCTTAATTAACTTAGTTATCAGCAAAAGGAGAGGAGAGCGGCAGATCTGGGAAAAAAAAAAGAGAAACGGGAAGAGGGGATGTGGCAAAGGCGGTAGAAGGAGGTGGCAGTTAAGGGCGTAGCTGGGTCATTATTGAAGGTGGCAGTGGGCCCGTCAGATTGGTGGTGGTGGGTGAAGAGACTGACTTTGGTGTTTGTGTGGGTGGTGGGAGAAATAGAGAAAAGGGAGATTTAGAGAGAGAAGTTGATGGAAAAAAGGTGTGTATGCGAGTGAATGATCACTTAAAACCACATATTTTAAGTAAATCTCATCCCTTCATTTCTTCCTTTGATCTAATCTTATCACATATATAAGGGGAGTTACTTAATCTCATTTCTATAAACTAGTTTTCGGGCCCGGTGTTGCTCGGGCTTTAGTGTCGTAAGCGGTATTCCTGAATGAGCGTCGTTGGTAAACGAGTGCTAATGTACGTGTAGATGTATATATTTGTATAAACACACACACACACACACACACATATATATATATATATAGATATAAAAGGTTTCATATACATACAGTCACATATACTTTTACGTGTTGCACGTTTCAACGTTCTCCTACGTCGTGGACAAAAGTATATGGCTAGCACATGACAGTGAAAGAGCTTCAGCGTGAGGAGCTTCATTGATGCATTTAGGAGCTGATTTACTTCGAACTCGTGCAACAATCTAGAGCTATATGCTCAGAGACGACGTCCAAGCAAAAACTTGTGCTGTACCTAAGCTTGTATTTCCCAGACTGTGTTGGTAGCCGAGAATTCTCAAATACTACATTTTACTACATGTTTGTCAAAAGGCGTACCTTTCAAAAAGGTATGTTTCTCGACATGTTTGGCAAAAGGTGGCAGCAGTGGTGTGTTATGTACAACGTATGTGCACCAGGTGTTGGTTATATACACAACATGAGCGTTTTCTTTTTGGAGATGATTACTGTGGGTCGTGTTCGTCATCTGTAGGTAGAGGTGATCGTTTGCGGGCTTGGACGGACTTGGGCCGGGCTTATCTTTGAAAAAATGTCCAGCGGGCCTAATATTCCTTGTCCAAGCCCGCTTAAGCGAGCTTACTAGGGTTGTTCATGTCCGCCTAGTTTAAGCTAGCGGGCTTGTCCGTGGGCTTGCGGGCTTGAATGTAAAATATATAAAACTAATTTTTAATAAAACTAAGGCTAAACTAGACTTAACATATATTCCGAGTTAACTAAAACATCGCAAACTCAATTTAACATATACAAATTCTATAATTAAACATGATTATTTTGAAGTTACAAGTCTCCAAAAAAAGTAACGATATAAAAAAAATTATAACTACTTACTTTATCACTAATACAAGTTTTATTTCATTTACTCTTGTTGTATATTTTTATTTTATTAGCTTTTTGTTTATATGAAACATAATATATTAAGTTTCTATATGTTTAGCGGGCTTGGCGGGCTTGTCCATGGGCTTCTTATTCATGTCCATATCCGCCCCCGAAATATAGCGGGCCGAGCTTGGCCCGTCCGTCAAATAATTTTTTTAATTTCTTCTTGTCCAAGCCCGCTTAAGTAGCGGGCCAAACGGGTAGGGCCAAACGGGCCGGCCCGAAGTTGATCAGCTCTATCTGTAGGCAAGGTTTCCGTTGCTCTTGATACAATAAGCTCGTTATCTCGTTTCTTTGAATGCGCAAGAAGGAAGTACAACTCCTCTGGGGGATCTTCACTTTTTAGTCGCTTTGCGCTAGGTTCAGCCTGGCGACAGTTAATAGTTATTTGTAAAGCATTACAATAATGTCATGATCATAGACATTAAGACAATCCTGATTACACTTCCACAAATTGTTTTTTTAAAATTAAAAAGGTGTAGCTATATGTAACGCAGTCAAAGTGACAATAACTCGATGTTTTGACCCAAACAATGCTAAAAAAAACCTGTAAGATGTAAAAAAAAATGTGGTAATCCTAAATTAGGTAACTATTAACACTTAAAACACAAATTGCCTATACGGGAAGGATGCGTGACATAAATGAGAATGATATAATGCTGAAAAAAAATAAAACAGAAATGCAATGTTAGAAGTACAATCACATAGAATAGATATACCCTAATTAAATTGAACAATCAACTACTCTTCAAGAATATGCAACCGAGAGTGTCGTTCCAAACTACTGATCTATTTTTCATGGGAAGAAAATGGCAAATTTCGAAAGACGGTCCTAATAGGCTAACACAAATGATGAGTTCATAAATTATAATTAAGTCAATGTTAACTTACCAGATGACGGTTTTTTTGTTGATGAGATGTGATGAAAAAGATGGACTAAATCATAAGCAAGGTGGAAATTGAAAGCGCAAACAAACAACTTATGTTGCAGGTAGGTACTTATAACTATGGGTACGTATAAATATGCGGTTAGCTGTTTCAAAGCTATCCAAGACGGCAGGTAATTCTGGAAAATAGATTCTTGTGAAACCATATGTACCTGATGTGGATCTTCAGACAGGTCCATCAGAGTTTTGGCGTTTATCTTGAAAACTTTTTCAGCGTTTTCACCAAAAATTGTGGCTGTTAATGATGTTGCACCATCGGCTAATTCTATTTGAAAGTTACATCTGTCGGTGTGCAAAATTGAACGACAATATAGGTCATGGTAATGAAAAGCAGCATATCGAACGCTAGTGTAGAGTTTGCTGCAACTATGTACCTTGGTTGAGCAACGCGGTCCTGACCACATTTTCGACAATAAAATGTTTCGTTGTGCTCTGCATAAATTTGTTTCCAACATGTGCAGCAACACATGTACCAGAGCTTCTGCGATACCTTATGTATTGATGCTGACGCCTTTACCCAAAAGGGGGTATCCTGTGAGGTAAAGGACAAGTAGGATGTATAATTCTAAAGCTATATCAATCGAAAGGTAAAAGACGGTGCATTGCCGTAATAAACATGTAAGCTCGACCTGTTTGGGTTGGTTTTACCTTAGTGGTTTCGGACACGGAGGTAATAGGGATCACAGCTGGAGGTGCACGTGCAGTCATGGTTGGAGCAGGGACTGCTTTGTCCTTTTTCAGAAGCTTTATTTGTTCTTCATTTTGAAGAACCCTGTGAGAGCGTAATGAAGAGTGCAGCATATGAAAGTAGGCTGCGACATACATTCTAATGTTATGAGTAATTTAGCTAAAGTGAACTTACCAATCTTGAAGAGCTTGGCTTTCTGGGGTTTGTGGATTCAACAAAACAGTTGTCGACGATTTTGTAGACAGTGATATGCCTAAGAAAGAGCAACATTTGGATTTTGCATTATAGAGTTTAGGAAGAGTAAAAAAAAGAAGAAAAAGCTTTATAAAAAGCAAGAAAACATACTTATCGATTGGTGTTATGCATACCATTGTAAGACGTTACTTTGAGACGCGTAGCTAGGATAATCGGAAATGAGTCTAGAAACTGCGAGATGTAGGAACCTTCATTTGAGGCGAGTTCGTCCCACATAGTCAAAATGGTGGGTTTCATTCTGAAAAGGCGTATACATGTCAGCTATACAATAATGTAGCTCTACTTAAAAAGCGGTAATGCAGTTTCTAGTTGTACTTACTCATGATTTATAAGCAGAAACTCCTGTAGAGTGGTTTCATCTTTCGTTGTCCTCTTGGGGTAGATGTCCGCCACCACCGCAAGTGTATCTATGGGGAATATGATCGTGAAGTAGAAAAAATATAGATGATGTTCACAACAAACTGGATAGAGGCGCTAAATATGAAGTTAATGAGCGCGCTTAGTGCCTTACCGATAAGAGTACCCGAGTCCACGTATTGCGGAAGGTGAGAGAATGAAACAAGATTGAAATTTGCAGCTATAACTCTGCCGTCTAGCTCTTCTTCCGAAACCTCACGGATAGGGTTTTTTGTGCTTAAGGTCCACTGGTATTTATTATTGACAATGCGATGTTGCTCTGGTATCGGTCGTACTATCGCATTTGAAACGTAGTAGTGACCAAGTGTGTACAGAGTATTTGAAAGTGATTCAATATCTTTACCGAAGATCGTGGCTTGGACACGCATTCCCTATAATGATTGTAATTGTAGACGTGTTAGTACTGAATTTTAATTTAGCTGAAAAAATAGATAAGCATACAAACAAATCAGGGAAAAACATCGGCACATAGTAGTAAATAAGTTGAAGAAAACATAAGAAGACGGAGACGGAGTATAGCGTAGGCAGGCCAGCAGATAGTCAAGTAAGAGAATATAAAGCTAGATAGTAAAACATGCATATATAATAAGTAATGCAAAAAATTATTGTACGAGAGGCTAATTTCAATTATGTTATACGTTAGACAATAAGTACATAGAGCTTAAGAAATAAAACAAACTTTTGGCAAATCTAAACCGCAAACTCTATAATCTTAGTTTTTCTATATTGTCGCTAAGAGGACTTTTTTAGATAAGCGATACAAATTTCCCTAAAACAGCAACCTAATATAATAAAAAAAGCACAGTCCTAAGCTGTTGCGCATGATACTGCGGCGCAAGCTTTCCAAATTAACTAATCACTTCAGGTCGGAGTCGGTACATAGCGCATGATATTTGCTATTACCTTAAACGTATTATAAATGAGTAGTAAAGGTCTAAGTCGTTTATGCAACATCCAACACCACTGTACAGCTACTTTGCGGCAGTTTCTAAGTATTTTGCTCTAGGGAATAAATAATTTAAGCGATTAGATTTGGAAGATGAGAAATAACATGCATCCTATAGTCAATTAATAAGTACATGTCTTCAAGCGAAGAACTGAAAACTGCAAATACTTGGAAGAAGTAACTTTTAATTAAACATTCTGTTTGGTAGGTATATACTGAAGGCATTCCTAATCACCAAATAAATGGTATGATTATACGCAAGATTTTTTTGTTTTGGAATGACGGTGCAGCAGCCAGCAAGAAACAAGTGCACTACTAACAAGGAAGGTCGTAGGTACAACAAATAGGCTATTGTAAGGAAAAAAATGGTGCGAGGCCGCTACAAATCTGTAATTGTAAGGAAGCATTATATATCTTAGAAGTGGAATAAATTTACAAAGAAAAAGGCTAGAATATACCTGGCCATCAGTAAGAATCAGCCTTTGGTATTTGTTGGAACTCTGAGAAGCGGTACAAGGAAATGACTTCTCCAGCACACGCACTTTTGCGGTCCATTTTTGAGTGTCAGGAGTAATGCTAGCTATAAATTTCTGTTATGTTGTCATTCTAATGTTAAGATTGAATTGTATTTATGATATTGAAGTATATTTAACAGATACAATTAGCTGGGTATATATACTAATAAAGCTAAACAACTAATGCTAACTACTAGCTATAAGAAAGGAATATACAATACTAAGTCTAATAACAAATTACTAATTGTAGGAGAGAATCTAGGAGAGTGAATAGGCAATGGTTGTGACTACTGTTGACTTGTAACTATAGTTTGTTGAGTAGACGTCTTTATATTATTAACAGGCTCCCGCAAGATGGACGGGCGTAGCATGAGTCCAAGCTTGTCAGCCAAGAGATTAAAACGTGGTTTCAGCAGAGGTTTGGTGAGTGTGTCAGCGATTTGATCGTCACCATTAATATGTTGGATTCGTACAGTCCCTAGTTGAACTTGTTCCCGTAAAAAATGAAAGGTAAGAGCCAAGTGTTTCATACGGGAATGAAAGATAGGATTTGCCGAGTAGTTAGTTGCCCCAAGATTATCGCAAAAAATGACTGGAGTCTTTGGGAGTGAAATACCCAATTCAGTGAACAATGATTTTAGCCATAAGAGCTCAGCCGTTGTATCGGCAACGGCTCGGAATTCAGCCTCCGTGGAGGACCGGGACAGAGCACGTTGTTTCTTTGAGGACCATGATATAGGATGCTGACCAATAAATACAATAGACCCGGTGGTAGACAGATAATCATCACGATCGCCACCCCAATCCGCATCACAATAAGCATGTAAATTAAATGAATTTGTTTTACGAAAATGAATACCGTGATTGAGAGTGCCCTTAAGAAAGCGAAGTAAACGTTTCAGTGCACACCAATGAGTGGACGTCGGATGCGTGAGAAATTGTGCTAGTTTATTGACTGGAAATGCGATGTCAGGACGAGTGAGAGATAGATATTGCAAACTACCCACAATAGCCCGATAATCAGTAGCATCAATAATAGGGTGAGTATCGTCACGGACTAGGGGCGGATGAGCGAGCATTGGAGTATTGGCGGGGCTGCAGTCTAGCATATTGAAGCGAGCAAGGATGTCGGATATATACTTGGATTGATTGAGATGAAGGCCGTAAGAAGTTGGCGTGACCTCCATCCCCAAAAAATATGATAACGGACCCAAATCTTTCAGTGAGAAGCGGGCGGATATTGCTTGAATAAATTTGATAACATCGTCAGAGCTTGGACCTGTTATAATAATGTCATCTACGTAAACAAGAACGAATAAATTAGTTGTTGCAGTATTTAAGATAAAAAGTGACGGGTCAGATATAGACTGATACATTGTTACCAACATAGTATTTATAGGACTCGGATGACATGATTGGTGAGGTCCAAACATCGGAAAACACTAAGTCGAGAGGGGATTTTGAGACTAGTGTAGATGTAGAAAACGGAAGTTTGTGGCTTTTATTAATGTGACAAGCAATACAATCAACGGAATGGGAAATGCATAAGTGATACTTAGAATTTAAAGCTTGAAGGACTTTGTTGGAGGGATGCCCAAGACGATGATGCCACGACGATCGTCCTGGAGTGATAGCTAAGTTGGCGTGAGGCAGAGATGGAGTCCATACGTACATGCCATCAATTAGTGGACCTTGAAGAAGAAGCTTTTTCGTCTGGATGTCATTAATAAAGAAAGACGAGTGTGAGAAGACGGCATAAGCATTGTTATCATGGCAGAATTTAGAGACAGAAAAGAGTTTACGTGATATTTTCGGGACAACTAAAACATTATGGAAAACAAGAGATTGAGAGGAGGATGAGAGAGTGAAAGAACCCGTGTGAGTAATATGAAGCGGAGAGCCATCTCCAATGTATAGGTCATCCGGACCTTCATATGGAGAGTGAATTGACAGTGTGTTTAAGTCATCAGTGATATGATGCGATGCGCCACTGTCAACGACCCATGACTTTGGAGGAGCAGTGGCAGAGGAGGCAGCAGTATGTGCTTGAGGCTGAGCAGAACGAGGTTGTCGAGTTGGAAAAACGACATTGGGATAGAGGCGTTTGAAGTCACGACAATCAGAGGCAACGTGCCCCCGACGATCACAAAAATGACATCGACCACGGTAGGGATTGTTATAGTGTGAGGTTTGGTCAGAGTAATTGGCAGGGGAATTTTGTGTGGTGAAGGAGGCTCGGTTTTGGTTGTTGGGACGTTGTTGATAGGTAGAGCGATTTTGGTAACTGGGACGGTATGTGGCTGCATTAGCCGAAGGAGTGAAGGACGAGGCAGGAGGATTATTTTTGATACGTAATTCATGTTGAATAAGTTTCTCATGTAGTGATTCAAAGGAAATGGGGGTGTCACGAGCACGGACGGATTCAATAATGGAGCGGTATTTCTCTTGGTTGAGACCGTTGAGAATTTTGTTTGTGATATCATCAACATCCATAGGATGTTCGAGTTGGGCAAGGTCATCTGTACATGCTTTGATGGAAGTCATGTATTCGGTGACGGATATTTCATCAGTATGAGTAATGTTTTCAAGGCGGTCTTTGATTTGTAAGCGATGACCACGAGATGAGTTCGCAAAGGTACGGAGGAGGGTTGTCCATGCTTCATGGGAAGTGTCGTCATTGACAATGAGACCGGCAATAGGTGGAGATAGAGTACCCGTGATGGCACCAAGAACAAGTTGATCTTGACGATACCATGTCGAGTACGCGGGGTTATCAACGATGGTGGGTGTGGTGGCTGGAGGGGTCGGATTTTGAGTGATTGTTTTGGGAGGGGCAGGTTTCGAGCCATCAAGGAATGAGAATAGTTGTAGCCCGTTCATGACGGCACGGACTTGGAATCGCCATTGACGGAAGGTCATTGTATCCTTTAGTTGGATACAATTTGGGAGAGTGACAAAGGTGATGGGGGAGGACGGATCAGCAGTATTGACAAGTTGAAGTTGGTTGGCCATTGGAACGGATGAAGGGGAAGGAGTCAATAACCGAGTAGAAGTGTATAGGATTCGGGACACAAGATTTTTGCGAGATCGTAAGGATCGTTTTAGACTCTCGATACCATGTTAAGATTGAATTGTATTTATGATATTGAAGTATATTTAACAGATACAATTAGCTGGGTATATATACTAATAAAGCTAAACAACTAATGCTAACTACTAGCTATAAGAAAGGAATATACAATACTAAGTCTAATAACAAATTACTAATTGTAGGAGAGAATCTAGGAGAGTGAATAGGCAATGGTTGTGACTACTGTTGACTTGTAACTATAGTTTGTTGAGTAGACGTCTTTATATTATTAACATCTAAGAGAGAGTAAAAAAGGCGTTAAAAATACATAATTATAAAAGGTAGCGATATAATGTGGCAAAGAAAGAGTGTACCAAAATAAGAAACTTTTAGTTTGTCTTTGCGAGTTCAAGGAGTTCTTTATAAACAATATTACGCGTGGAGTTTTGGGCGGGCTCTTTTTCTGATGGCTTTATAAGTACTTTAATAGCTGATGCTGTTCTTGCTCGAGATAGAGCAACATATAGCTGTCCGTGTGAAAAAACTAGATGCGGTAAATATATTCCTGTGCAGCCAATAGTCTGGCCTTGCGCTTTGTTTACAGTCATAGCAAAACAGAGTCTTACTGGAAACTGGGTTCTAGTGAAGGGAATATAAAACTTTTCGTGTTCACTGGGTTTTAGCGGAATTCTTGGAATGAATACTCTCTGCCCTTTATAAGGACCAACGGCAATTTCTGCGTCAATCACATTTCTTTCGAAGCGGCGACAAATTAAGCGTGTCCCATTACACAAGCCTCTGGAGGGGTCAAGATTTCTTAGTAAGAGTACAGGGCAGTTAGTTTTTAATTTCAAGATATGGGAAGGAAGACCATTAGGTGTCAAACTGTTCAGGAAGTCTTCATGCTGACTTTGTTCATTAGTGTCTATGGTTTTGTCATAGCTACAGTACACAAAAGTCTCGCCCAAAAATTGGTCGATAAGTAAGCTGTTAATGTAGTCAACGTCTTCATTCTTCGGTGTTAGTATTGTTCTATTAACAATTTCGTCTATTGAGTACATAGTGTCGTTTACTTTTGGAAATACATATTCGATAAGAGCTTTTAAAGAGGATGTGTCATCTATATATGGTATGGTTATTGAAGACGGGAGCTGAATGAAGTCATCTGATATAGGTTTTTCCTCTCCATTACCAACTCGTAACAAGTACTCACAAAAAGACGGATCATCCTTGGCACGCATATTCTCTGTGAGGTTAATTTTTTGTAGATATTTCCACAAACGAGAGGTAACTAAGCTACTATCTATGAGCTCATCTTTTGTTGCGTTTAGGACAACAGGTAGAACCTGGCGAAAATCGCCGCCGAAAACAATGACCTTACCACCAAAAGGCAAGTCACAGTCATTTATATCCTGCAACATTAAATCAAGAGCTTCAACAGTTTTTTTCTTAGCCATAGTGGCTTCATCCCAAAGAATGACTTTATTAGCTCTAAGTAATTTGTCGAGACCAGTTTGTTTACTTATATTGCAGCATGTATTTTCATCAATGTTTATCAGTATTTTAAACCTAGAATGTGCAGTTCTAGCAAAGGGAAGGTTGGACGCCGCTACGCCAGATGTAGCGGTGGCTAGTGCGATTAATCCCTTGGACCGTACAACTGCTAAGATAGCTCTATAGAGAAATGTTTTCCCCGTTCCCCCAGGTCCATCAATGAAAAATGCTCCTGGAATATCTGAGAAGATCTTGGCTGTTATAGTGTCAAAGGCAATTCTTTGTTCTCCATTCAAATTGGATATTGTTACAAGGTCGTCCTCTGTGACTAAGATGCTTAACTCATCTTCAATTTCTTTGCAGAGGGCAGTATCTTCAAAAGCGTTTAGGTCAAAATCAACAAATTTATAGTCAGCAATGTTTTTCCCCATAGACTCTAATGTAGAAGTTAATATTTTCAGCACTCTATATCTAATCTGGTCCTTTGAAAATGCTTTGGTATATTCAAAGTCCTCTGACATGGATTTTTCATATTTTGCCCACAATTCTTTAGGATTTTTAGGGTCACAGTAAACGAGGATTGTCGCAAATAATTGTCTTAAGCTATGAGGCATCTGATATATAGAGGCTTCTTCTAAGCCTAAGTCTAAACTATTTTCAGAATCTAGCAAGCCATGTAACAAAGCAGCTTCCCGGTAGGAAATTGCATGGGTGCCATTAACAAAAAGCAAGTCATGAAAACATGTTGCAGTGCCAATGTGATTTAACAAAATGCGAAGATAGTATCTTTCTCCTTCAGTGGGGTTGGCTGTAACGACACGACCAATTACGTCTTTTGCTCTTCGTGGGTGCCAAAATCGATTTTTGGGATTCCATACAAACTCTTCAGGAAAATGTTTATATAATAGATGTTTAGGGTTCATCCCTGTTTTATTCATATAAAAATATTGAGTTAACATTGTTTCTTTTTTTAAATCGTTATCGACAATCTTATGTAAATCAACATGTTCTCTAAATGTCACAAGTTGTTGATTTTCTAAATGTAGTTGTAAGCTTTGTACAGATGGATAAATTTCATTTAGAGGGAATTTATATATTCTCCACATTGCTTCTGGCGGAGATATCCAGCGGCCTGATTGGAATTGGGAAATTTCGTCTATGTCTGTTAACATATCAGTCGAAGAAACGTTGAAAGACACACGATCGTGGCCTTTATATATGTACTTGTATAAATACTTTACTGCTTTTATAGTGGAACAAACTTCAACATTAATATGACAGTCAAATTTGGCAAGCAAGTATGGATTATATGGTATAACCCACCTATTATCTAAGACGCAACGTCTTACAGTTACTTCTTTGCCATCATTTCTTCTTCTGTATATTGGATATGAATTTTTTCCATGCGTTGTAGTCAAACGATTTTGGATATTTATTTTTACATTTACCATCGCTAGACATACAAACGTTTGTAGGTTTAAGTCTTCCGCATGGACCATGCATCATGTGTTTCACAACAGCAGCATATAAATGTGGGTTAGTATCTTTATCAGGAAGTTCAGCACACACAAAGTTGTCGTAAGTTTCAGGGGAATTTAGTTTATGTGATGGTTCGAGGATCAAAAGCAAATGAACATGAGGAAGGCCCCTTTTTTGAAATTCAACGACATAAGTATATGCTAATATGGGGCCGAAAATTTGTCTTTTAAATAAATCTGTTTTTAGTTCTTCTAGTTTTGCTTTAAAAGATGTGTGCAACTAAATCAGGGCGATTCTGAACCCGTCGTTATATCTTAACTCTTGCAAAATTTCAGGCCAGTTTGGATTACAGGTCATAGTTAAAAATAAATCCGGTTTTCCAAACCGCTGAACTAAGGTCATTGAATCAACGTAACGTTTTCTAGGGCTGTACAGAATCTCACCCGGACCGGTGAACCGGACCTGCCCGGACCGGAAGGGTCGGACCGGACCGGACCGGTCAGCCTCAGGTCCGGTCTGCGGGTTGAGCAAAGTTGAGAACCGGTCCACCGGTCCTAGCCGGTCTAAACCGGGGTCGACCCGGTGAACCCGGTGGATGGACCGGACGTCATATTTCCAAATTTACAAATTCCAACATTCCAAATTCTAATCTTCCAAAATCCAATTAAATCTTTACCTCTTAAACTACCTCCTCATAAATAGGAAATAAAGTAATTATGATTTATTATTTATATTAAACCCTAATCCCTTACTACCTCCACATTCATACATTCATACAATCATACCTTCATACGTTTCTTTCTTTTTTTCATCTCCAACCTCTTTATTTGTGAAGAACTCCAACAATATTTATAGGTATTCTTCTTTTGAATTCAATATTAGTATATTTTGGTTATATATTGTTTTCTTGTATGATATAATTACATGAATAATTTGAACTTGGATGATTAGAATTTAGAACTTGGATAATTAGAACTTGAATTCAATATTATGATAGTTTAGTGTACTGTTAAAGTACTGTCAAAGACTCAAAGTGGGTATAACTTATATTAGTGGGTATAGTGTACGGCTGACTAGGGCTGTACCATTATTTTTATTCATACAAATAATATTAGTGGGTATAGTGTAGACGTGTAGTAGTCTGTTAGTGGGTATAGTGTGTTGTACTGCTGTCTGCTGTAGTCTGTAGACTGTAGTGCTGTCATGTGTTAGTGTATCATGAATTATATTAATCGTCTGATAGTGTGTGTTAGTGGCTTAGTGATGTACTGATTGTCTGATAGTGTGTTAGTATATCATGAATTTGAGAATGGATGTACGGCAGTTCGGCTGATTTTTATTCATACAATCATACGTGTACGGTGTACCATTGATTATTATTGTGTAGTGTGTAATGTTTTCTGCGTGTTAGTATCATTATTCATTATCGTAATTCGTAATTAAATAAATTTTGAATTATATTTTGTAGATGGAGAGTACAATACACAAAAGACGAAGATCTTGCGTCAATTTAGACGGTGATGAAACTCATGTAAGTGACGATGATTATATATCGGAACCTAAAGAGCAATCACGGAATGCTTTGTTACACCCTCGACCTCCAGTTGAAGGGCGTGAATATATCAAAGTTAATAGGAAAGCTGGTTATTGGGTGCATTTTCGTGATTACATGGAACATGGTAAGCGAAGGTCTGAATGTATTTATTGTGAGAATAAAACATTTGCGTCGGATGGTAATAAAAATGGTTCAAAAAATATAAAAAATCATTGGAACAATTGTCCTGCTAATCCTGATGCCCCTATAAATAAATCAAAAGGGAAACAAACTGAGCTAGTTTTTGATAGATTTGGTAACGACGGGGAAGGTCATCTAAGGGGTTGAACTTTGGATTTGAACAAGGTTAGGGAAGCTGTGGTTTACACGATTGTGGTTGATGAGTTGCCATTTAGGTTTGTTGAAAAACCCGGTTTTACCCGTCTTATGACTGTAACTTGTCCTTCCTTTAAAATTCCATCCCGTGTTACTATTGCTCGAGATGTTTACCAACTTTACTTGGATGAAAAGGCAAAACTAAAAGAGCTGTTTATAAAGTCATGTCAAAGAGTATCATTTACCATTGACACATGGACAAGCATTCAAAAAACCAATTATATGTGTTTAACTGCACACTTTGTTGATAATGATTGGACCTATCATAAGAATATCATTGTCTTTTGCCCGATCTATAGTCATAAGGGTAAAGATATTGCTAATGTTCTTGAGGATTGCTTTAAATCATGGGGGTTGGAGGATAAAGTGTTCACCTTGACAGTTGATAATGCTAGTTCAAACGACACGGCATGTGTAGAATTGAAAAACCTTCTTCAAAGGAAGCAAAACTTAGTCGCTAGAGGGAGTTATATGCATGTGAGATGTGCAGCCCACATAATTAACCTTATTGTATGGGATGAGTTGAAAGTGAATAAAAAGTCCATAAATAAGGTAAGGTATGCGGTTAAGTTTGCTTTGAGCTCCCCAAATAGGAAACAATACTTCAAACAATGTGCTCGCAAGTATACAATATGTAAGTTAGAGTTATCTCTTGATTGTCCTACTAGATGGAATTCTACATTTACCATGTTAAATACTGCCTTGAAATATAAGGATGCATTTGGTGATATTGATGTTCCGATTAATCCCCGTGGTGATGACCTTGATTCAAGTGTTGAGTATGTAGATGAATATGGCAATCTAATTGAAGAGACAATTGAAAATTCAGGTTGTCCTAGCGATTATGATTGGCTTGTTGTAGAATCATTGGTAAAATTCTTGGAAGATTTTAAAGTCTTGACAGATGACGTTTCTGGTTCATTGTATGTTTCTAGTAATTCTACTTTTTTCTACATTGCTCGTGTCCTTGAACAATTAAATAAGTGGGGTAAAAGCAATAATGTGGATTTTAGAGTTATGGCATCTACGATGAAGGAGAAATTTGACAAGTATTGGGGGGGATGTGGAGAAAATGAATGTGTTACTACATATGGGTGCTATTCTTGATCCCACAGTGAAGTTAGTGGGATTAAAATTTGCTTTCACTCGTATATATGGGGCACCTAAAGATGAGAAGTTGAAAGATGAAGTGTACAAAAAAGCAATTGATCTTTTTGATGAGTATAGGCGATTGTATGGCTCTTCTACTACTCAAAATGACGATTTAGAGTCTACCGTTGGACAAGATGACTTATTAGATTTCAAAAAATCCATTGAAATGCAAGTTCGGCTAAGAGGTAATGGTGGTGGATATTCTAAGTCCGAGTTTGATAGGTATTTGGATAAGATGCCTGGTGAACATGAGCAAGGGTGTCATATATTGACATGGTGGAAATTAAATGGTCATAGGTATCCAATTTTAGCACGCATGGCTCGTGATGTTTTGGGAATGCCTATTTCTACGGTAGCCTCAGAATCCACATTTAGTGCCGGTCGTCGTCACCTCACTCCATTTAGAAGTTCTTTGTCTTCTAAGGTGATCTCTAATTAAATTCTTTCTTACCATTACTTTTATACAACTTATTTTGTGTTAGTCATATCATAATCGTTTTATATTTTATTTATCTTATGTTAATAAAGCTTGTGGAAGCGCTTTTATGTACCCAAGATTGGATTCGTCCGAGAGACGAAAGTGGACTTAACGTGGAGGACAAGTTGAAAGAATTAGAAAAATTCGAACAAGGTCAGCTACTCATCTTTTATAAGTTATTTTAAATATATATATTAGTATTATTATTACTTATTAGTGTATGTGTATCACTAATTTTTTTAAATAGACTTATTGTTTAGTATTTTAAACTTCTTATTTATTTTGACTAGAGTTGGAGAATACAACAATTGTTGACGGACCATGACGATTTTTCGGACTTTGAAGTCTTCGACGTTGCTTATCATTGAAGATTTGAAGGATCGTAGATCGATCGGATAGTTCTAATTTCTAAAGTTTTTTATTAGACACTTGAATACTTGATTAGTTGAATTAGTTCATTGATTTTGGTATATTATTTGTTATTTTTAAGACTATGAGAGATTGTTTTTAATAAGTTTATATAAGGCGGCAAGGGGCATAAGACGCTATATTATTTGTTTACGTACACATTTGATTGATTTGAACACTATTCTCACATTGAGTCAGCCGTTGATTTTGACGAATAAAGGGCATAAATGTCTTAACATTGATTTGCTCACTCAATGTGAGAATAAAGGGGCAGTTACTTTTGACGAATTCAAATGAAAAAAAATCAAGGGGCAGTTACACATTTGATTGCCGGTCAGGGTTATCATCCGGTTTTGGACCGGACCTAAGGGTCGGTCTCGGTCCGGTCCCCAAGCCCCAAGGTCCGGTCTGCGGGTCAGCAAATCAGAGTCAGCCGGTCCCCGGTCTGAGCCGGTCCGGTCCGGGCAGGGTCGGGTTTGGACCGGTGTACAGCCCTAACGTTTTCTCATATCTCTTGGGCCTCCTATAAAAGAAGAAGGTAATATTATTCTTCTACCAACCTTTTTTGCTCTATATTCGCCCATAGCTATACTGTCAACAATGCCTTGGTAAACTTCAGCTCTTATTTCATCTTGTTTAAGGCGGAAGAAGTCAAGTCTGGTACTTTCAAGTTTAATGTACATATCGACAACATATTGTTGTAGCAAACGGCCTGAATGTAATAAAATTGATGTAATATTATTTCTTATTTGTAATTTATAGCAGTAGTATTCTCTACAGGAAACTGTTTTGCGATTACCTCTTCCAGCTTTTGAGACTGCGATGAAAATGTTTTTTAAAATGTGTTAAGTTTGTGCAGGGGAAGTGTGAAAATGCTGTAACAGAAGAAGAGCAAAGATGGTGAGAAAAAACCTGCTTCTTCCAATTGAAAAAGAGACGCCGCAGAGTTGCATTTGAGTAAATTAATAGCGTCATTGCAGTTGTATGATGTTTTTTTTCCCTTTCATTGCACGCGGAATACCTTGGTGCCAACCAATGTCTCCATGTGGAAATAACAAGGGATACTGGAGAGGATCGTAGCAACCGTAGTAGTGGTGAACTCTACACCTGTGACCGTTGTGGCTGTAGACAACAATATCACGCTCTGTAAACTCAGTGTCCTCGCAGTCCACCCAAATGGCTGCTACTTGAGAGGCAGTGGGTTGGTTGTGCGTGCGTTGGTCCAAATCAAAAGTGGTTTTTATTACTATTTTGTGATTTGACAGATCAGGGATATCTTTTAGGCGTCTAAAGAAGTTCTCGTATGGGTTAACTTTCAGTAGTTCAGTAATTTGAGAAACAATATCAGCACGTACTATAGGCGTTGCTTGTATTCTGTTTTCAATTTCGTGGTCTGTGTCAAAAAAATATAACTGCAAGTATGTTGGTTTATTATCTGAGGGAAGCAACTCGTTCACAAAATGGTAAACCTGCCCCTGAACTTTAAAAGTATAAATTCCTCTGTTCCGTTTGCATAATTCTTTATCGAACCGAACGCCAAGTGATGTAAAAGCGAAGGAGTTATTATAAGAGCGAACATATTTTAAAAATTCAGGTGTTGTTGAAGTCTGAGATAAAAACAACGTACAAATTTCAGCAGGTGCATTATTATTAACTAAAGATACATTACCATTTGAGCAACAAAAGCCTTTGGATTCACGGTAAAATTTCTTAGCTCCGCAATGCTGGCAATGGGTAGGTTTAGGAAGAGTAAACGGTTCAGCTAAGACAGGAGGGAAACTATGTGGGGTTTTAGGTCTTGTTTTATCTCTCCGTGGTCTGAAATCAGTAGGTGTGGCAACTACTAAATGTGATGGTGTTCCACGATTGTTGCCGGATAAAAAATTATGTAGTGGAGTACATGTAGAAGTAGACCCTTGTTCAAAAATGGTGAAAAAGGAAATGTGTTCTTTGCCTTTGTTTGTAAGAGTATGTGTGTTAGCCATGGATTTTTGAGAATCTGCTATGGGAACAGGAAAAATTTGTTTGATTTTACAATTCTCTTTAAATGGTTTCCTCCTATAGTATGAATCTCTTTGTTTTTTTTGCGTATTTCCATTTTTCTTTGTTCAGATAAATTAGCATACCATTTTCGCCTATTCTCATTTCTACGTAAATTTTTTTCTAAGGGGGGAGACATGGTTTAAGTCGCAGCAGTAGGAAAAGCAAAAATGGCGACAACAGACAGTTACAGTATAAGGTCAAACGTAATAGCGAGGTAGAAACAAATATAATATAGTAAATAATAACACAACACATGCGCAGTTTCACAAAAGTAACGATGCGTAATTAAATCTACGTGAAATAAGGAAAGAGAGTATATATAAACTAAAAAACGTAATAAGATTGTAAGAGAAAGCAAACCTAAAAAGCAGAGGAGGGAAAAAAAACAAAGTCTAGTTAAAGCGGACGAGAGGCGGAGGTAATGACTGCAACACCAAGCTGTAGCTGGGAAGAGCTGCAAAGAAAAGCAGAAGTTTAAATATTTTTTTTTAAGATTGTCGAAATGTACACAAAAGTAAATATGTTTAGTAAAACTAAAGCATGACCAATAGACGAAGGTAAACGACAGCATGCGTGTAGTCCAAAAAAATGCACAGACGAATACTTATATGTAATGAGTAAGAAGAGGATAACCCAAGTATATCAAGCTGAGGTAGGTAAAAAAAAAAGCAGAAATAGGTCCGACTTGGACTCCTAAAACAGCACAATAGTAGGGTATGGAAGGCATAATGCACATATCTGTAAAAAACACACTCTAGCCACAAAGGAGGACGCCGTTACACTATGGCTTCTGTGGTTTGTGTGCTAAGTAACTGAAAGTGAACAGAATTCAGTGGGTGTAAAGGTGAAAATACTGTAAGTGGCGTACACTAAGCAAGACGCGCATGAAATGTCGTTAAACTAAATTTGTAGAAGTAATGTACGTAGGATGGATAAGCTCGTAATAGATAAGGCAACCATAGAAAGCCGACTAAGTAAATTCAACAATGGAACGACCGATGTTAAAGGGACGAAAGATAAGCGTTAAAGACGACCTTACGTACACAACATCGTCAGAGCAACGTTCAAAGGTAGAAGGAACTCTACAAATGAAAACAGCTAGAAAGAGCGCTACAAATGGAAAAAGTAGGAAATAATATTGTAATATAAAAGTTACGACACCAAAGATAAAACCTAAATCTCTGAGCGGTAGCGATTTTAAATCCTTGCGAAACTTCAGTTAAATGTAACAAACTAATAATGGCATTAAGAAATAAGAGGTAAAGACAACATGGAAGTCATTAAAAAGATCGACTTTGCTATTAAGAGTATGGTTACTTTTTCTTTCAAACCACCAAAAATTAGACTTCAACTCGTAGTCAATTTACGAGGGCAAAAATAATAAGAATGGAGGACAAACTTAAAAACTGAGAATGTTAAAACGGGTTCTCTGAGATGTATGTACACTACAAAGGTGGTACAGCCATTTAAATTATTAGTAATAAGAAAGTTAATATGACCATTTATATGTATGTTAATACAACCATTTGCTTTCAGTTGTTAGTTTGGTAAAATATTATTAGTAATCTAAAACATGAAATGATCAAACTCAGATCAAACTTAAATGGCCATATTGGTACAAATTTATTAGTTAAGGTAAGTTCATTTGTTTTGTCATGTAGTCATTTTCTATTATTTCCATTTCCTCGGAGTAGGGAGGTTTGTTTTTTGTTGGAATCGACATGTTCAAACCTAACAGTAACACCGACAACTAACACGACAGCGAAATTGTAAGCCAAAACATAATGACAAGGTAGATTCTGCTTGAAAAACAGGAGCTAATGATATTCAGTCAGGTGCATTATATATATGTTGCTAAAGGATACTATTAATTTTTAGGTCTGCGTATTAGAACCACAACATACATATACACTAATAAACTATTCAACAAAAACCTGTAACTCTCTGCCAGCAACCGCAACTTAGCTAAGTTAGTTTCAGCCGAAGAAAGGTTTACGTTACAGGTATGCAACCCACCTGATGTCAGAGTTTAGTAAATCTAATTTAACATAAATAAGGTGTAATTTCACAATGACCTTTGATCACGGTAAATAGAAAGCTGCTATAATAACAATTCAGTAAAAAAATTAATACTTTAAGCGCAAAAGCTTAGACCTAGTAGCATTAACATCAAATTTCAACATACCCACAACAGAACATGAACAAACATTACGAATCTAACAAAAGGATATACAAAAGTGGCATCAAAGTAGAAAATATAAGACAAGTAATAAAAAATAAGATTAAAGCATATAAAAATAATGAGATTAGAAGACCTTCTCAGGAACATTAATTTCAGACATCGGATACCAACATTAAGAGTTAAGACTGAAGTCATATAGGTAAACTAAACACTCGCCTTGGTGCTTTCATCGGATACTTGGTTGCGATGTATTCCGTCCTATTCTAAGCTAACGAACAGATGCTGAAAAAGGTTGTCTTTAATCGAAATTGTTAACTTTGTTTAACACATTTGCTAAACTCAGAACACACTTATATCATAATATAATAAATATAATATAATATATTGTATATTTGTATTAGAAGAACACAAAAACTGAAGTCATATAACAAAAAAAAATCTTCCTGTAAATTTCATCAATCACTCGGCATGGGATGCACTAATTGTCACTCGCAGCTAACTGAAGCAGCAAAAAACATCGATTTACATTAAAAAAAATAATAATTTCGGAGGCCCAAAAAAAAAAGAAGATGCTTAGGCAGACTGAGCGGTGCACCCGAAAACTAAGCTTTCAGTGTAGTAGAAGAGTAATTCAATTTTAATAATTATATATAAACAAACACCGAAAGTAAAACACACTTCGTAACCCTAAAATGCAAATCTAGTTATAGGATTGCAAAATAACAGCTAAAAAAGACAATAACAATTGATTGAATCTAAGCTAGCACAGTAAGGCAGACATATAGATAGATCCTATCCGAACAATCAAAAATTTTGCATCAAAGGTAAAGCATGAAGGCACAAATACAGACCTAATCCCAAGCCTGACCACAGCGATACAACCGACGCCGGAACGCGAAAGACGGACCCACTATTTGGGGCTATAGTGTCGCTGAGTCAAAGAGAGACCAGCGGTAGTGCCCTGAAGAAGTAACACAAGAGAGTCGGTTGGAGATAGTGTATGGGAATATAT
The DNA here is from genome assembly GCA_022085475.1 of Heliosperma pusillum. Lineage (NCBI taxonomy): Eukaryota > Viridiplantae > Streptophyta > Magnoliopsida > Caryophyllales > Caryophyllaceae > Heliosperma > Heliosperma pusillum. The sequence goes on along the minus strand of JAIUZE010004843.1, from coordinate 78,878 downwards.
GTATAAGTAGTAAATTTATATAGAAGAAAAAGCAAGAAATGGTAATTATGAAATGTTACCTATGTGTATGTACTAAGAAGGAGATGGGTAGATAAGAATAAGAAGTAAGAGAAATGATCTGGCAAATAGGATACAACTGTCACAATTTTGAATATGCCAGCAATGAAGAGGGTTTAATCATTAATGGGCTGAAATTAATGGTTGTAAAAAATGGAATGCCTTAATAGCAGGAAAGGTATAATTGGGAAAATGAAAATTACGCAGTGGAATATCAGCTCTTTTAAGGTATAGGATAGACACAAAAGCAAGTCAAACATATCGCACCATCCCCGACACCGGCGCCATTATGATGAGGCGGAGGTCGTCACACCGTACTAAGGAAAAGGGGCAATCTCGAGGAAAGTAGAAGGAACTAGATAAAAGGTTGCTTTCCCTCGAGCAGAGCGAATGAATGTTTCACGCACGCCATTTCGTACCAACTGTCTTTGAGAAAGCAAGAAACGTGAACCAGAGCTCTAAAAGTACCGTGCCTGGGAAAGTAAAGGCGTAAAAACTAATCAGCTATCAAACATTGTTGTCACCCATTTTCTTGTCATCTACGTGTCATTACGATCGTTTTAACATAAATTAGAGTTGAATGGGAGTCTGGATCAAACACCGTCTCCCCTTTCAGGATCACGTCTCGTTCCTGAGACCGAATATTGTGGAAACCATCAAGTAAAATTTTATTATGCTAAGAGTTCGACACGGAAATCGATATATATCTAATAAGATAAAACCTTATCTATCTCTTTCCTGCATAATCCGCAATTACTTGTGTTCTTCTTAGGAAACCTCCTTAGAACAGGCGAATGAACTGTTGCGCCTCATCTAAGAGGTTATTCCAGGTTGTTGCAGTCCGAGGGGAACTCTTCACCTTTTGTTCTATAAATAGGGAGCTTGTCTCTCCATATTTGACACACGAATGTCTGCCCTTCAGTATTCTCTCTCTCTCTTTGCATTTTAAACCATAATTGTTATTACTCTTGGCAATTACGTGGTTGATCAATCGGCCTCATTAGCTTGATTTCTATCAAGTTCCCGCCTCGTTTACATAGACCAAACATGACCACTACACTCGAGTTTATAATTAAATCTAAGTTACTATTGTCCTACTCCTTTATTACTTCAAGAGCACTTTCATCAACACTGTCAAGATAATCACTAAAAACCGACTTTAGTCAACTCGCGACGCTAACATGTAAGTCTGAGGGTGTAAAAACCTTCTATTTAATTTGGCATATTCTACATCGTAACCTCTTATTTTTGCATATCCTACATGGTACCCCTCTTTTTCTTCAAAAAAAACTTTGACCGCGTATAATTCATGGTCATGCATTCGGAACGTGACGATTCTTTTTTTCCAAAATGATCGCCTTCTCGAGAACTTCGACTTGGAAAAAACATTGTCACTTTATGAACGTGTTGCAAGAGTTATGCCCGGTCAAAAGTTTTTAACCAAATAAACTTTGACCGACGATATCTCATGGTTACGAGTTCATAAAACAACGACTTTTTTCAAATCGAAGATCTCGAGAAGACGATCATTTTGAACAAAGAATCTTCGCGTTCCGAATTCATGACCATGAATTATACGCGGTCAAAGTTTTTTCTGAAGAAAAAGAGGGATACCATGTAAAATATGCAAAAATAAGAGGGTACCATGTAGAATATCCTTTTGTATTGTTTTATTTACATTTTATTTACATATATGTCCGTCATATAAACCCAAACGCCGTATTTTTAATTACGTTTTAGTCAATTTTAACCTTCACAACACTCAAAGGAGGCTTAGAAGGGATGCACAATGTTGTGCGCCACTTCTAAGACTATCCCGAGTCTGTTTCGCAGATCTGATTTGAAACTTGTCCCGATCCATTAACAATCAATATTATTTGGTTCGTTACGGTAGATCTGGATATTAGTAGTCTAGTTATACTTGCTCATTGTCTTTTTTATTCCTTTTCAAAAACCGTCTTTAATCTTCAATAATCGATATTGGATGGTTAAATCACTTTTTTATTATTATTATTTCTTATTATTTTGTTTACTTAGTTTTATCGTAAATAAACAATGAACCGATTTCTAATTTAATTAACCAACGAATTGTTCGGATATCATAAACAGAGCCAAATACAACCTTAGAAGGGACACAACACTTGTTGCGCCTTTTCTAAGGCGGTATTTCAGTCCCCTTGTCTTTCCAACAAGGTTGTTTAACCTGATCCCTCGGAGATGTCGAAACAACGCTTGCGGGCAGCGTATCCGCTTGATTTGGTGAAATAGTTTAGTAGTCGAACTGGAGTGTCGCTAGCTCCATTATAGAGGGCAATATTCAAGCTGGCTTGCTTCCTTATGCTTCCTTCACGAACGTACCTAGTGAATAGTCACAATGATGCTTTCCTCGCTCCAAGATCGGGGATGCCTTGGCTTCAACCTACTTCCTTGACTTCCTTGGCTTCATTCGGTATCGAGGCAGCTTGAAGGTAGGTAGTTTGGTTCCTGACTATCCAAAGACAGGTAATTTATTGATATTAATAAAGGAACTTCACCTCTGTATCCATGATCATCATCGGCGAAATTTGACCAGATCAGGTCAAACAGGACCTTAGAAGGGGGCACCATGAGATGCGCATGTTCTAAGTTCCTGTTTGCCCCTGTTTTTTCAAACTGCCAAAACGAATCCTTTTCTTTCGTCTTTAGTCGACTATTAATCTTATTATCACCTATTTTCAGGTGTATTTAGCCTTAATTAATTTTATTTCGACATTTAATTTATTTATTTATTTTATTTTTCACTTTTACATTTGAGTCGGGTCTATAAGATAAACTGTTGGTGTATAAACAAAGAAAACATAGTCGGTTAGAAGTTAATTAGAAAGTTGTTAGGGTTGTTAAGAGTATTTCCTAGTCATGATCAAGTAGGATTATGTACTTGTATAAATAGCAGCATCATCACTATTGTCAGATTATCAATTATAACATAATACAACCTACTTTTCTTATATCTCAGTGTCTCTCTAAACTCGCTCTCTCTTTCTATCTCTCTACACAATCTAAGATCAATCATAATCAACAAGATGAACTTCATCCAAGTTCAACATGGTATCAGAGCAGGTTCATCATGAAGCTGTTTCTGTCATAGCTTCCGTGCAATTTATACTTCAATTTATTTTCTATCAATCTCTTCAATTTCTTTTCTTCAATTAAATCTTGTATAATCCAAAAAGAAAAAAAATAAAATATGCCAAATACATAAACTAATACACATACAGAAATTAGTATGGATTATCCACATTACATTCATCATTCAGATATTCTCAGCAACAAATTAGTTGCATCTCCCTTTGATGGTACTGGGTTTGGAAGCTGGAAGAGGGCAATGCTTATAGCATTATCAGCCAAAAACAAAATAGGCTTCATTAATGGTACTATTCCTAAGCCTTCAGCCATTGCACCCACTACAAAGTACTGGCAAAGGTGCAATGATACAGTGTTTTCTTGGATCTTGAATAATGTTTCTCCTCAAATTTCAAAGTCTATTCTCTTCAGTGTTTCTGCTAGTGCAACATGGTCTGAACTGGAGGAAAGGTTTGGTCAGTCAAATGGTGCTCAGTTATATGGGGTTCAGAAGAAACTTAATGATTTTTCACAGGGCAAAGACAGTATTGCATCATATTTTACCAAACTCAAGACCGTTTGGGATGAAATTGATGGGATGAAGATGAATCCATTTTGTTCATGTAATTGTGCTTGTGGTGCAAAAGAAAACCAACTTAGGTTCCAAGGAGATCAAAGAGTTGTTTAATTCTTAATGGGTCTTAATGATTCATATGTTGCAATAAGAGGAACTATTCTACAGCAAAATCCATTGCATAAAGTTTCAGCAATTTACAATAATCTTTTGCAAGAAGAAGGCCAAAGAGAGATACACAGTTCTGTCCAATTTCAGCCTGACTCAGCATCTTTGTATGTTAAGAACATGAATTACAAGAACAACAATTGGGGCCAAAGTTCCAGTCAGCAGAAGTATTACAAAAACAACACTCAAAATCATAATCATAATCCGAATTCTCATACTAGTTCAGGACAAAGGTCTTTCTCAAATCAAAGTTCTCAATGGTTCAAGAAAGGGAATGACTTTCCTCATCACAACAATGGGTATAAAGGCAAGAATTTTAATCAGAATATCCATGATCAAAATCAGAATAAACCATTTTATATTTTCTGCAACAAACCAGGCCACAAGACAGACAATTGTTATCACTTGCAAAATAGGAATAAAAGGTTTGCTGGTTATGCATTTCAGGATCAAGATGGGATTTTAGGTACTTATGGGAATAATGTTAACAATATTACTACTTGTGCAGGATCTACTAATCACAGTGAAGTGCAGCATTTAAGCATGAATATGAATGATCATAACTCTGATGGTCCTGCTTCATCTGCTAACTTTGTTGGTAATGTCTTTTCTACTCAATACAATGCATTCTTTGATTCTTGATACTGGTGCTAGTGATCACATGTGTTCTAATAAAGCTTTAATTTCTGATATTAAAATGCTAGACAAACCTTGCAAAGTATTCTTACCAAATGGGCAAAGCATTTTAATTAACACAGTAGGTTATGTGCAAATAAATTCTAGGTTTTCATTGCAAAATGTTTTGTATGTACCTTATTTTAAGTTTAATCTTTTATCCATTAGTAAACTTAGTAAACAACTTAGCTCTATTGTTAGTTTTACCCCTAACCTATGTTATTTGCAGGACTCTTCCAAGAGGCTTTGGGTCCTTGGTAAAAATCATAATGATCTCTACCTGCTGCAAAACAAATCTGTGCATTCTGATAGTCATCCATCTGTTTTCAATAAAAAGTAGTTCAAATGCTGTAATCTCATCTCTTTCTAGTGAAGTTTGGCATCATAGACTTGGTCATTTACCTTTGTACAAGTTGAAACAATTAAAAATTTGTAATCTGAATACTGATAATCAAAATGATTTACATTCTTGCTCTATTTGTGCCAAAGCTAGACAACACAAATTATCCTTTCAATTAAGTAATTCTATTTCTTTTGCTCCTTTTTATTTGATTCATATAGATTTATGGGGGCCTTATCATACTCAAACCTATAATGAATACAAGTACTTCTTAACTATTGTAGATGATTTCAGTAGATGTACATGGACTCATCTTTTAACTAGCAAGAGTAATGCTTTTGTTTTTATTAAAACATTTATATCTATGGTTGACACACAGTTTGAAAGGAAAATCAAGACCATTAGGTCTGATAATGCTTTTGAGTTAGGATCTAGTAATCATTTGTCTCAGCTTTTACTTGACATTGGCATCATTCATCAGACAACTTGTTTTCATACCCCTCAACAAAATGGGATAGTTATTGAGAGGAAGCATAAGCATTTGTTAGAAACTGCCAGGGCTATACAATTTCAATCTAACCTACCTAAGAAGTACTGGGGTGAGTGTGTTTTAACAGTTACTTATATTATAAATAGACTGCCAATTAAAGTTTTACAAGGGATGTCACCAATTCAGGTTTTGTTTGGCACTGCACCTGACCTTATTCATATGAGAACCTTTGGTTGTTTAGCTTATGTTTCTACCACCAAACGTGGTAGGGATAAATTTCCACCTAGGGCTTTTAAGTGTGTATTTCTTGGGTACCCTTATGGGAAAAAGGCTTATAAATTGTTAAATTTAGAAAATCAATTTATTATTTACTCTAGAGATGTTATTTTTCATGAACATATTTTCCTTATGTTGCCATTAATGCCAAGGATTATTTCATAGGAATAATCCATCCTATTAGTGTTCATCTTATATTAACCTATCTTTCATATTAACTCACAATAATACTACCTATTACACCACCTTCCCACTATGCACTGAGGTGAAGGGCTACCTGCCAAACAGGTAAACCCTTAACCTAATTAAACTAAAACGTCTTTTTTCTTTTTTTCTTTTCATTTTAGGTCTCTCACCTTCTCTCACCTCCCTACCATCATCGATCACCCCATCCCTCTATTCCGATCATCGACAGACTCTCTACCCAAGCTACCACCACACTTCACCACCATACAAAAATCGACCGCGCAATACTCCACTGACGTCATACACCATTATTCCTCAAGACGCCACCAACATTTTCTGACCCTCCGACAATCAACCACCAAGCCATTTTTTTGTTTAAGCCTTATCAGTCCGGCACCCTAAACCCAGCCAATTACCACGGCACAAATAAGGCATCGGCGCATCACGCATCTTCACCATCACCAAACCTCAGAAAATTCCCCATAAATGATGGCTTCAAGGTTTCACACCACCAGACGGAATTAAATAGTGTAATTCTATTTGGATCTCAAACTCAGATTTACAACAAAAGGTGTAAGTTTGATGACGGGGTTTCTAGTGTGATTGTCTGGGATAAGTTTAGTTAAGTCAGGCTATTTTGGTGGTGGATTGTATAGTGTTGGTGTTTGTGTTTGTAGGAAGTGGTGGCTGGAATGGTGGGGCTGGATTGGATGCACAGTGATAGACATGGGTGAGCTGTGTGTGCAGGGGTAGACTGTAACACCCCCAATACCCTCTTAGTTTAAAAATTCCAATTTCATATAAAATAGGATAATGGGCGTGCCACAATGTAATCAAATATGGTAATAGAACCATGATTTAAAGCAAAAAAAGATAAAAGTCCATATGAATAAAAACCAAGGTGATAAAATCTGATTACAACATTCCAAATTTAGCGGAAGCAAATCAAAGTTATAAGTCTCAAAAACCATCAAATGTTTTTAAAATTCAAACTTCAAATATTCCATGATAGTGCGCTCTCCCCAAGAGTTCTCGACTCTACTTTCCACAAGTACCTGTCATACGATCTGCTCACACAGTTTGTGGTCATCGGAGGTCCAATCAAGGAAATAATAAAAGAAGGGTCGACAATAATGTTGAGTAAGGTAAACAATCTGAAAAGAAAAATTGGTAAAGTTGTAGAATAGTAACTTGAATTACATTTTCAAAACAATGTATGAGATATAAGAATTTTCAATAACAACATGTGCTATTACATATAGTCAAGAAGAAATTATGAGTGTTTCCAAACTTTTCGAATCACATTCCTTCCAATACCTTTTTCATTTGAAAGAAAACATTTCTTTCGATAAGTTTCCATCATCGGTATACTTGGATAAAAGCCGTATGGAGAGGGTCCCCTCGCCCTAGTCCGGATAAGACGAGTTTCCCCAAAACATGTACTAAACTGTCCAAACATCTCGAGTGTGCACACCCCTCCAAGGGCCAACCCCAAGGAGGAAGATAAGAGGACGAGGTCTCGATCAACTAACCCCCACCAAAAGCTCTGTATAAGAGGTCTCTTATTTGGGACAACCTACCCCTATACCAAAACCGTTTCAGAACAATATCAAAACCTTTCTAAACAATTAAATCCATTTCCTTGAAATTAAACATTTCCATAACGTGTACAAAAGATCAAACGGTTTTGGTTTTCAAAACTCTTAAAAATCATAAGTCCTTCATTTCATTTCAAACACGATTCCATTTTCAAGAGATTGGACAACATCAATCATCTTCAATATTCATTTCATCACAATAATTCCAACTAATAACAACAATCATTAAAAGCATATTAAATATTACAACATTCGGAACAATACTCAATAGTTCAAGAATAGTGTACGGATTAGTGTTTTCCCTTACCTCACAAGGTTGCTTAGGGAGCGGTTACAACGCCTCTTCTACAAATTCCGAGTCTACAATATATATAAAATATCGATTACTAATGTATCCAAGTCGGTTCTTAACTATCTTGTTTTACTTTACTAAAATTATACGGTTTCTATTATGTTAAGTTTCGTTAACTAACTCATCCCACTCTATAGTCTATAATATGATTTAAGCATAAGACCAGAAGGTATACGAATGATTTATTAATTCTTTTATTGTTTGGTTTAGTCAATAAGCATGCATGCAACATATTAAGCAAGTTATATTAACCTAACTACCCTTCACGATTTTTCGGTCGGAAACAAAAACTTTAAGCTGTCATATCTCTCTTGTTACTAATCATTTTGATAAGTGGTCAGTGGGGTTGGATTTCTTGAGATGTCCTATAGCTTTAATATTCATAGGGTCAAAGCCTAAAAAGGTCTCTAAGTTGTACTAATTTGCAGTTTAACAAAATCTGTCCAAAAACGAGTCTTAAAATGTTATTAGGTGGGAAATGTTTTTAACAAATCGTAACGCCAAGATTCAAAAGTCTTAAGTGCTCTACTTTCCTAGTATTTTAACATATTAAAAGGTGGGATGTTAAAAATGTTAGTAAGTATAATTGCAAAAGCCTTTTATGAAGATGACAAGTTTTCACAAGTAAAACTATTACACTCATTAATCTCGTTTTTTCCAGATTATAGAACGAACTTGTAAAAATCATAATAAATTGAAAACATCATATTCGTGGTCAGTTTTTCTAGATTCCTTTATGCGTCTATTAACTTTAAATATTTGTAGGATGAAGTCTAAAACTGAGTTTAAGATACCCAAAATCATGATTTTCTAGAATGTATCGGATTTCGAGACAACAAAAGTAACAATGCATAAATCCGTCTTAACAGAATGAAATGAGTTGATTCCAGAGCTTAACATGCTCTATATTCGTTTAAGTTTATTGTGGTAAAAGGGATTGTCTTCATTAATCCTTTAAGTTATATTTTAAGACTCAAACATTGGGACATGCAGATTATGTTTGTCCAGAACTATGTTTTAGTGTATGTTTTTACATTTAAAAAAGACACATGATAATCTGACAAAATTTTATATACAAGTTATAGACATTCAGAGGTACTACATATATTATTTTCACACTAAAATAACGGGTTTAAGTCTGATTTGTATTCTGTTTAATATCAACCTACGGATTTCGACACTTTAATGGTTGTTACTTGCTTAGATCTATGCATGCATGAATGGAGACTTGTTTATTGAAGTTTATAGTTTAAGAAACATATGAGTATGTGTTGTGAAGATATTGAAAAAGAATAAAATGTTTTTGAATGTTCCTTACATGGTGAAGAACATAAGCTTGGCAAGATCCTCCACTTACAATGCTCCTTCTTCTTCCTCCTCTTCTTTTCTCTCTTTCTCCCTCTAACCTCTCTCTATTTTTTTTGTAAAATGGTGTTTGAAATCTGATGGAGTGAAGGAAATAATGAGGGTTGAGTGTTTAGGTATGTGTGTTTTTTAGAAGAGAAAAATAGAGTGAATGGGGAGGTGTGTGGTGTCACAAATGAGAGATAAAGGGGAAGAGAATCTTTGCATATATTAGTCCATTTTGCATGCTCAAGTAGGTAGGTTTCTAGGCATGATTACGGCTTATATTTTCCAGATTTGTGATGCATGGGAGACGGGTTTGGGCGGCGGAAATTTTAAATGGCGCGACAGTCTATTACGCACACAATTGTTCGACGATTTTTACCCACTACTAACGTCAAGATTTTATTTGTTCTACCTCATATTTTATTATGTACGGATTTTATTTTATAGATATATATTTATAATGTTCTACATTAATATTTTATTATTAATTACTTTCCCCAAACTCGTACTCGATTAACAACGAAGTGATAACTATATCGGCACTAGATCTTCCATTTTATCTCCATTGATTTTAGTCTTTTAAAGTCCTTTATTGCTAAATTCGATTACGCTTAATTTTTAATCTCTCTTTTTATCTCGATTGACGAACTTTACGGGTATTACATAGACAATCAAATATAGGGTTAAAAAGGAGAAACCGGAATTAGGAGGTCACTAAAGTGGGTAAGCGGAAACTAGGAAAGTAGTGTGATAGTTAGTATTATTGTGAGTTAATATGAAGGATGGATTAATATAAAATGGACACCAATAGGATGGGTTATTACTATGAAATAATCCTAATACCAATGATTATAAACCTGAACATGTTGATGACTTTCTTCCTATTTCAGATGATAATGTTCATAGTACTCATATGCATCAGCCCACTAATACAATTGATACCTCTCAGCCTAGAGTCAACACTAATCCTAGAGTCATCCATCAAATTCCTGCTAGAACATACAATAGGTCTATCAAAACACCATCTTATTTGCAGGATTATGTTTGTCATGCACAGAAGAAGTCTTGTAATGATGTTTGTTGTCACACCTTAACTTCTCTTTGTGAGAATGTCTGTAGTTCTATTTTTATGTGTGCTTCTGTTTCATCTGAATCAACAAGTATGGTCACTCCTCCACAAGAACCCATAAACTATGAAGAAGCATCCAAATACCCTGAATGACAGAATGCTATTGAAGCATAATTGAAAGCCTTGCAGGGTAATGAGACTTGGAGTCTTGTTCCTTTACCATCTGACAAAAAGGCTATTTCTTGTAAATGGGTATTTAAAGTAAAACAAAAGTCAAATGGTACTATAGAGAGGTATAAAGCACGTTTGGTTGTGAAAGGTTTTACACAAAAGGAAGGTATATATTACGATGAAACATTCTCTCATGTGGTTAAGATGACAACTATCAGGACTTTGGTAGCTATTGTAGTAAAGAGAGGATGGCAGATTACTCAGTTAGATGTTAATAATGCATTTTTGCATGGAGACTTGCATGAGGATGTCTACATGAAGTTGCAACCTGGTTTAGTAACTTCTCATCCTAAGATGGTTTGCAAACTACATAGGTCATTATATGGATTAAAACAGGCATCAAGACAGTGGAATGCCAAATTGAGCCAAGCTTGGAAGAATAAGGGTTATCAGCAGTCTTTGAATGACTACTCTTTGTTTTCCAAAAGGACAAATAGAAAAGTGATATACATAGCAATATGTGTAGATGACATTCTGTTAATAGGAGATAACAACAAGGAAATTGAAGATCTTAAACACTACTTGAACAACACTTTTAAGATCAAGGATTTAGGTAACATCAGTTATTTCCTGGGATGTAGTTCACAAAAATAGATTCTGGCATGGCTATAACACAGAGAAAGTTTGCCACAGAATTAATAAAAGAATTCAACTGTGATATATCACGACCTGTCAACAGTCCTCTGGATAGTACTATCAAACTTGATGGTAGACAGCGAAATCTGATAGATAACTCAGCAGATTACAGAAGACTGGTAGGCAAGATGAACTACCTCACAAATGCAAGACCTGATATAGCCTTTGCAGTTCAGCTGTTGAGCCAATACATGGCTTATCCAAGAGAGAAACACTGGCAAGCAGCCATACATATATGTTTTAAAGTACATTTCTAAGGATCCTAATCAAGGTCTTTTCCTCATTAACAAACCCTCTTTAAAATTGGAAGGTTATTGTGATGCAGATTGGGCTGCATGTCCTGAAACAAGAAGGTCTATTAGTGGTTTCCTAGTGTTTCTATGGGATACTTTGATTTCTTGGAAATCAAAGAAACAACAGACAATATCTTTATCTTCTCTTGAGGCTGAGTATAGATCACTAAGAAGAATTACAGCATAACTCTCATGGCTTAGTAGACTACTGGCAGAATTAGAAGTTCATGATATTGTTCATATTCCTATCAAATGTGACAGTCAGGCTGCTATTCACATGGCAAAGAATCCCGTCTTCCATGAGAGGACGAAACATTTTGACTTGGATTGTCATTTTGTCAGAGAAGAACTACAAGATGGTCTCATCAGTTTGTCCTATATCCATACAAAGGTACAGCCGGCTGATATGTTCACTAAAGCACTGAATGGTCCTCAACATGCAACTCTAAAAGACAAGTTGAGGATGTTCATCACACCCTTCAACTGGAGGGGGGGGGGGGGGGGGTGTTGGTGTATAAACAAAGAAAACAGAGTCGGTTAGAAGTTAGTTAGAAAGTTGTTAGGGTTGTTAGAGTATTTCCTAGTCATGATCCAAGTAAGATTATGTACTTGTATAAATAGCAGCATCATCACTATTGTCAGATTATCAATTATAACGTAATACAAACTACTTCTCTCATATCTCAGTGTCTCTCTAAACTCTCTCTCTGTCTATCTCTCTACACAATCTAAGATCAATCACAATCAACATGATAAACTTCATCCAAGTTCAACATAAACATACGTATGTCTTTTGTACATATTTGTTGTTTAGATTTAATCAATATGTAAAACAACTTCGACTTCCTAATTTCTAATTGTCTAACTAAGCGACCTAGTTACTTCACATGCTAAGATCAATACAATGCTTGCATATCATTCATTTACAACCTTTAAAGTCAAATAATATAACGAATAAAACTTCAATCATTAATAGAGGCGGCTATGAACGGGCGAGATTGAGTGTCTGATTAAAGGGCTTCGCAATACGTAGCCTCACCCTTACTTAGAATCTCTGCGAACATCCGTATTCAATGGGTATTGCGAGAGTCATTCTAGACATAAAATGCTAAGGGAACGAATCCTAGTGCCTAAGTCATCTTTGATTTGTGCTCATTTGACATGACATAAAGACTCAAACGGTTTCCAATTTTCCATAATAAATTAATTGCGATTCCTCCAAATGCTGGCTTGTTTGGACCTTTCATCGGTTTCAAAATCTTTCAAATCGGTTTGAAACCCATAACGTATCCTCCTACTCCCGGGAGGGCTCCGTGGGCCAAATATCGTCCGCGACGCGATGACGCGCGAGTGACATTGTTCACAATCATCAAAACTTAGCTCCACTTAACACACATCATACATGTACCATTACAAATTTCTCATAAAAAATTTAACCTGTACAAACTCCCGCCCATCTTTCTCATAATTCGTCCTTTCCCTCTTCTCATTTCATTTCAGCAGATACTAACAAAATATCCCTAATTTCTAGGGTTTCCAATTCAATCACTCACATTTCTAACACTCTCTTCCCAAAATTACACCTTTCAAACCTGCTTTATTCCAATAACATTACCTTCTTTGAATTTAATCTAAATCAATTCTTCAACCTCAAAATTGTTTTCTGCTTGCTCCCAACTACTTCACTTAACTTGTAAGTGTTTTTTTTTGTAATTTAATCAGTTTATTGATTTAACTACGAATATATTTGTTTGATATGTTTTTTTTTGCTTACATTTTGTAGGTTTGATGATTAATTTATGGTTAAAAGTAAGGATATTAAAATTATGAGGTAAATAAAATGCTTGTTCAATGCTGTAGTATTTGATTTTAGCGAGTCGATTTTCGGGTGATAAACAAATTGATTGATTGAGTTTGTTATGAACAGTGGGATGAATTTGATGCCTGGGACAAAATTTGATAAGAAACAGCCTAAAGTTAATTTGAATGAGCATGTTCGAGCACTTAATAATTTTTCGACTCAAGATAACTTCTTATCCTCAAATTTCTTGTTTTCTCTACCTACACAAAAGCCGCCTTTTCAAAACAGGTATGTTCCTGTAATTGTCTTAATATTCACAGCTGTTGCTTTTCATTATGGTCTGCTCTGTTACAAGAGACGGTATTTCAGTAAATTGATTTAAATATGGTACAAAAAGTAATAAATGGGATACGTATACTATAAAATGAGGTATTAATAAAAATGGTTACAATAGTATGATAAAGTAGATACAATTGTTATAAAAATATGTATAAAACAAAACAGACATTTTGAGTCACAATCAATAATAGAAAGCGTACGAAAATTGTATAAAGGTGTACGACAAAATGATTTTTCAATAACTTAGTGAGAGACTGTCTCTCCAAAGTTTAGTGTGGTTGGATTGAGTGATTACTGATCAGTGTAGTTTTAAATAATAGACTAACCGTTGTTTAATCGTAGTGATGAAAATAACGAGCACAATCTCATATTGTTGCCCATCTGGTGCTGTACTTGTTTATTGCTTATTTGCTCACAAGTTTCATTTTCATGTTAGGCTGATGAGCTTCCAAGTCCAGAGTATTGGAGTGACACAGGTGGATCAGGTAAAAATGTACGCCTTTACTTCAGTCATATGGGGTAGACATGCTGGTTTTCATAATGATTTGATTGTTAAAAAATCTAAATTGGATATAGTTTTTTAAACATGTATTTGTATTTGTATTCTCTTCCATTTCACCGTATTCTGAATGCCTCTTCCTTTTACTCTTTAGTGGTCTAGAGTTTGTTTTCTAAAATTAAAAAATTAAGTATGTGATGGAATGTCTCATCTGCATATGAGTCACAATTCAAGTACTGCAGTTTTTTAGGCAAATTTTGATGACTATCCAAACCTTTGTGTCGATACTTTTCAGGCCTGGAAAGCTCTCTCAAACCTTCAGCTCTGCCACCGAAGCTATACAAGACCTGGGAAATCTGTACCAGCTCTGAAGGGTGACAATGCATTGGATACTTTATATAATGATGATAAAAGAAAGTATGTCGAAAATCGACAATGGCATCAGAAAGCTGATGAAAACAATGCTACACGTACCAATGCTGCAGAATATCATACTTCCTTGCCTCCATCCTATCCGGCTGCTGAAGTTAGATCCTCTTATCGGGATCAGAACAAGAATGAAGCATTTTTGAAGCATAACTCTAGTCCACAAATTCCAGAAGGTTCATGGGATCATAATGTCAAGTCAACAATGCCAGATGAAGCAATGACTGATGTTAACGATGATGATATTCTTGGGGTAATCAGCTTTCCAGTTTCAGTATTACACATTCTCTGTTTGTTGCCTAAGGCTCATTTATCATTTAGTTCTCTATTTTATGTAATGAGGTCTTCTATTAGGGCCTGCAGTAAGACTTGTTCAAAAAAAAATTAGCAGCATTTTAATGGTAAATAATTGATCTTAAACTATTGAATAACCCCAAATGTCCTATTTGAATTAGCTATACTTGTTAAAGCATATATACTTTGGTGGAGAATCCACTCCTGAATGCGAAACTCAATTATGAATACTTAGACTATTTGTTGACTACAACGGAGTTTGAACTTTGCTATTACAGAAAACTTCAAGGTCACCATCTTAAAACTCTGAAAATTAAAAGTATGTACTATACGTTTAACTCACGCTTGGATTTCAGAACATTGATGTTGATCAAATAGTGCTGGCGCACTACCAATCAAGCTGCACCCCTCAGCCTAATTCCATGCGTCCACCAAGTACTCCTATGCCAGTTAGAAATGATGCGGTGAAAGATGATGTTAATTGCTTGCCTCCAGAGTTGTCTTTGCCATGCATTCATGGATTTAAGGTAAGTCTTTTCGGGTTTTAAGTTTATCAGTATTGTTAACATAGATATTGATGACAATTGGATCAGATTAATACATAATAATAATTTTTTAATCAAGCTTTTCCTCAGTGTTAATATCTATTTATCTCCATTTGTAGCTGGGACTTTGTCCTGATGTTACAACTCATCTGCAAGAGATGAAAGACACATTAATTTCCATTTCAAATGAGCTCCTTGACAGTTTTGATCTGAGTTCTGAAAGGATGGAGAAGCTTCGCCAAGATAGGTATGCTGAAGCACAGTCCCTGTGACCTGGCTATCTCAATCGATGATGCATACATATTCTCCATTTAATGCTGCATATAATATTTGCTCTTACTGTAACCAATCAAAGGCTATTAAAGACAATTTTATCTGACAGTGCAAGTTTTATTTGATTAGATTGCAGTTAAATAAGCAGATTCAGCAGCTTGAGACATATATCCGCAATTCAGCTGTTGATAAAGAAAGGCAGAGTTCACAGTTTTCTACATCAAATGCAAATGGAAGGGATTTAAGTTATGAGACTCCTTTAGTGTCAGTTGGGTCGATAAATGGATTTGATACTCCTCATGCACCTGGCTTCAGAACTGTTCCAGTGAGATTAGATAACGAATTTATGGCTTTTGATGAGCCAGGTGGTTACGCAAGTTGTAACTTATCATTGATTCCATTCTCTTCCACAGAGAGGTTTGACTTTTCACCAGCTCCTGTAGATAGGTCATATACTCCCCGCCTTATTGACGTAAATTACACTGAAGGCTCAAATGACGAGAAGTGGAGCAGTAAAGATTTTCCTTGGACAAAGAAATTGGAGGTATGTAATGAGTACTCGCATCCTTGTGTAGATAGTTCATTTGCTCGTGGTTATATTTGATTGTTCTGAATAAATCTTTCAGGCAAATAACAAAAAGGTGTTTGGAAACCATTCTTTCCGACCCAATCAAAGAGAAGTAATAAATGCAACAATGAGCGGTCATGACGTTTTTGTTTTGATGCCAACTGGTGGTGGGAAAAGTCTAACGTATCAGGTAAAATCCTCCTTAAAACTGAGTTGCTTTTGTGGTAATTTCTTGTGAGATTTTATAAATGATACTTGTATAGAAGAAATTATTACATTCATTGGCAGCTTCTGTTTTTCCAGGGACACGGAAATTCACTCAATGAGGGCATTGATTATCTTTCTGTATTTAGTAAGCTTATAAGCTGCTTGATGCATGTGTTTGTTTTCAAATTGCAGCTGCCTGCTCTGGTTTGTCCTGGAGTAACTTTAGTAATTTCACCACTTGTTTCTCTCATCCAAGATCAAATTATGCATCTTCTGCAGGTGACTAATCACCTCCCCGTTTATTTAAAGCTACGATCTGTGATAACTGATAAGGATTATGAAATTATCAACAATTGGCATATGTAACTATGAAATATCAAGAGCATTTTCACATGACTTATAATTTGTAGTTCTTTTATCACCTGCTATTACTTTGTATACTCCCTCCACATCCAGAGCAATTCCACATGATAAGCATTATGAAATTATCAAAAAATTTCTACATTGCTGATTACACCATTTACCTTATACCCACTTTCTAATGCACAAATTGCATCAAAATTATCTTTAATTTACATTATAAAAAGTTAGAAAAGTTTGTTATTCTTATCATACTCTTTAAACCCATGTACCAAAAAGAAAAAAAATTATACTCCCTCCATACAATTGTTTTCTTCCCATTTCATTTTGCACAAAGATTTAGGAATCCATTAAAATATGAAAAAGAAATGATAGAAGTTGCAAGCGGGCCATTTAAAAATGAAAAATAAATGATAGAAATGATAAAGTTATGGCAAGTGTAGTAAATAAACAACTCTTACAAGGACCATTTGGTAAAAAAGAGTATCCAAATATCAAAAATAGGGGGAGTGGGAAGAAAACAACAATATGGAGGGAGTACTCTTTAAGCCGAATCAAACACGATCCCACATGACTATTTTTTCTTATATCTGCAAGGAATTGTGAAGAATCTCTTCAATCATGAACATTGTCAAAAAAAGAAATGGTGTGCTTGGATATGAATGGAGGGAGTAGTATTTAATAGATGCTATATGTTAGCTATTCTCTTTAGTTTTGTTTCTGGAACACTTCATTAAGTCATTTGGCAAAATGGCTAGTTACCTTCCTTATCATGATTGCTTGATAGGCAAATATACCTGCTGCTTACTTAAGCGCCAACATGGAGTGGAGTGAACAGCAAGAGATACTTAGAGAACTCTGTTCAGATAATTGTCGATATAAGCTCTTGTATGTAACTCCTGAGAAAGTTGCCAAGTGAGTATTCCAGTTCAAAACTGTATAATTATGCTCACGGTAGCTAGCAAGATCTTTCTTTGTTTTCAATTTGATAAGAGTACAAAGAGAAGCTTATCTGTTTGTTTGTTGGGTATATGGACCTTTTTAGAAGTTTATTTTTCAAACTCAGAACTCTGATAATCACAAACTTAGATCCTCTGTTTTTGTACAGTTAATGGCGCATGCTTGCAGGCTGCAGCTTGCTGTTATTCTGAAATGTTTTTTTTTTATATATATAATTGTTGTTATTACTATTCATATGCATACAAAATGATAAATGCCCATGCAGAAGTTACAAGCCTATTACAGTAAAATTCCTTCTTAGCCAAGAGCCTCAGCGGATCAGAATGTCTGACAAGACTTTCCTCCTTTGTGTTTGCTGTTTAGGTGGTGTCGGCAAGACGTCTCAAAATATTAAATATTTTGCACCCTTTGGTTTTGCTTTTGAAATAGCCATTACAAATGCCTCAATGAAGTTGACTGATTGCAGGAGTGATGTATTCTTACGCAATTTGGAAAAGTTATATTCCCTCGAGCTGCTTGCCAGGGTTGTTATTGATGAAGCCCACTGTGTTAGCCAATGGGGTCATGATTTTAGGCCGGATTATCAGGTATCATTTGTACTCCTGAATGGATTTTTTTTCGCTATTTGCAATTTTTGTATGGTAGAATCAGACTTTAATATATTGGTTAATGTCTAGGGTCTTGGTATCTTAAAGCAGAAGTTTCCTAGCACACCAGTGCTAGCTTTAACTGCTACGGCTACAGCTGTAGTTAAGGAGGATGTTGTTCAAGCACTCGGTCTTGCAAATTGTATCATCTTTCGTCAAAGTTTCAACCGTCCAAATTTGTGGTAGGTCCTGCAAAATGGTGTTCTGGAACATTTGTCTAGTGGGACCTCAGCTTTAAATGATTATAATTCCTTTAATTGTCTTGCTAAAGTAATGATACCCTTATCCCTTTGATTTAGGTATTCGGTTCTTCCAAAGACAAAGAAGTGTGTGGAAGACATAGACAAGTTTATTAGACTAAAACACTATGATGAATGTGGAATCATATATTGTCTTTCGAGAATGGACTGTGAAAAAGTTGCTGAGAAATTGCAGGTATTTCTTTCTTTATTTCTCTCATGTCTTATATTCAAGGATGGTTTTATTAATCAGGATAGCTGTAACTTCTATTTTATTAATGATAAATTGCTTCAGCTATTATAACCATAAGTAGCATGCTAAGGGTATTAATAACGGCAATGGCATACTTCTCAGAGTTTGGTTCTGATGGAACTTATTGCTGTTACATTCTGTTTCACAACTTTCCTTAGACATTGATTATTCCAGTTATTTCCAGGCTTTGTTTTATGACTGCTTCCAGTTTACAGTTATGCTAAGCTGTTTACTTGTTTCTTAAGGAGTGCGGACACAAAACAGCTTTCTACCATGGCAGTATGGAGCCTGCTCACCGTACCGTAGTACAGAATCAATGGAGCAAAGATGAAATTAACATTATCTGTGCAACTGTGGCATTTGGAATGGGTAACTTTGTCGCTTTTAGTTTCGATAGCAAAGATCTCAATAGTTGTATCTGACATTGGCATTTCAATATTCAGGCATCAACAAGCCAGATGTTCGTTTTGTGATTCACCATTCTCTCCCAAAATCTATAGAAGGCTATCATCAGGTTTTACTGTAAAAACTTAGGCTACATTTATTTTCTGTCTATACTGATGACCCACGAGTAATGCTCCAGAGGTGCTTGTAACAAAGCACTATGCATGTTTGACAACTCAGGAACATTCAAATTGTTTGAAACAAAGATTAGAGTCTCGTGAAAGTTGTTTCTACTGATATAGATCACCTCAATCATAGTCTTTTTCACTGAGGTTGTGTTACTGCGATTAACTGCATATCTATTCGTTTGAATTAGTTAATAAGCTTGCTTGACTTCGTGAATTGATTTGGTTGAATTCAAGTATCACTAAGATTAAATTGGTGATTCTTAGCCTAAAATGGTATTGATTTGCATCAAATTCGTAACAATTAGTGAATCGTGACGAATTCGTCAAAAATAGTGAATCAAAAGTGGTCTATTTAATGTCTTTTTAGCAACCGTGAGTGTGGCTTACTTTTATTCGATTTTATTTAAGGTACTGCTATCTTGTAGATGGAGTAGAAAAAGAGTAGGGAATGTACTTCTATATACTTTAGTCTTTATACACAAAATGATAAATTACCATGTATTCAATGTTGTTTTTGCCAAGAGCGTTTATTAGCTCCTCAGAAAAAAAATATGAAGGAAAAAAAAACTCCTATTAGTAATATGTTAAAGGAGAAAGTGAAACCTGTGACATTGGGTGGTGTAGATTGCTATTTTCATTGTACACCTCTTTATCAAAACAAAGTATATGTTTTTTAAATCTTCTGCCTTGATTACTTATGAAACAATTGTTAAATAAGATAGAATTAGTTATATAGTTATTTTTGTAAATTTTATGAACTATTAATACTAATTTTATTTTTATAAAAATCAAGCGTATTTATGTTACGAATTCACGTATTATGTTTTTTTGTCGTACTCTAACATATTGGATTCGCTATCAAGAGAGAATCACAAATCCAAATTGGATATTATGAATTTGGCAAACATGGTATCAGCTATGTGCCAAATGTAATGCCAACGCTATTGGGTATATCTGTCTAGTGGAGGACTGGAGTCATTATTTCAATTTCAAATTTAATTTTTCAAGTGAATTTACGGTTCTATTGCGACTTACAAAGCTTTTAATGAAACAGGAATGTGGTCGTGCTGGTAGAGATGGCGTGCATGCATCTTGTTTGCTGTTTTATAGTTACAGTGATTATGTAAGCTGTTCCCCGATTACTATTGTGATTACTGTATGCTTATTTTTAAACAAATATCTGGATTTAATATAAGAAGTTAATGCATGCATCTGATTGTGCTTACATTTATCTTTGTCCCATTTTATCTTTCATTGTTCATCCTTTCACAGATTCGTGTCAAGAACATGCTCAGCCAAGGGGTTGCTGAGCAGTCTCCCTTTACGTATGCACAAAACCGTTCATATTCAACAAATTCTGGTAGAATTGTCGAAACTAATATGGAGAACCTTCTACGCATGGTATTTTAAGTTCTCATATAAGAAGTTTTGATTTACTTTTGTTACTGTGAGATTTTGACATAACAAAATTGGCTATACCAGGTTAGTTACTGTGAAAATGAAGTCGATTGCCGACGTCTCTTGCAACTTGGCCATTTCGGAGAAAATTTTAATCCTCTGCATTGTAGAAAAACATGTGACAACTGCTCTAAGAACATTAGTAGTATCGAGAAAGATGTGACAAACACTGCAAAACAACTAGTAAGGAAACAAATTGTATTTTTCTTTTATAATATTTCCGTCATGAATATGCATTTTTACCTAATGAATGTAATGATTTGCTCAATTGCTCAATCTCTGAAGGTCGAGCTTGTGAAGGCAACAAGGCAGCAATTCTCATCAGCTCATATCTTGGAAATCTTCCGGGGTTCTTTAAGCCAATATGTGAGAAATTAGAAGCATCTTCGTGTTTCTTGGATTTCATTGATCTCAATATCTCATGACAGTAGTATTTATTTAATTCAATCACTGTTGGAAGTTCAGGTCAAGAAACAAAAACATGAAACTCTGAGTTTACATGGAGCTGGTAAAAGTTTGGCCAAAGGCGAAGCTTCTCGAGTGCTTCGACACCTAGTGGTTGAAGATATTCTTGTTGAGGAAGTTAAGAAAAGTGATATCTATGGATCTGTCTCATCAATTTTAAAGGCACGGCAATTGTTTTAAAAAATTAAAGCGTTTTCTTCAGTATTCTCTCCTAGTTGCTTCATTATGTAATAAGGAACAGATACTTTTTCTTAATTTCAGGTCAATGAATCCAAATCCAGAATGCTTTTCTCGGGCAGTCAGAGAATTATTTTAAGGTCCGCCTCTTTACAATCTCCTTAGTGGCGGACTAATGCTATCATATTGTACCCCCTTGTTTCACTCCATCGTGACTCTTTTCAAAATAGGTTGAGGGAGTTTTAAAAGTTTATAGAATTTAGTAAAATAAGAGAGTATATGACAAGATTTGGATAATCAACAACAGTGCTGTACGCTCTGTAAGATATTTTAACCTGTTGAGCTTTTTTCTGTGATTAGTGTCATTCGTCGTTGTCTCCGTAAATCCTGGCTGCCTTTGATCACCTATAATTTATACGCAGTATTTACTTGATGGTGAATATGTTATCGCTTGTTTTAGTGACATCTATGTATGTAGTAATGCAGCTTGAAAATTTGCATCATGTTATTATTCAGCAAGTCTGATAACCATCTAGGTGTTTGCTTGTGCTCTTTTGGTTGCTGTTGCCTGTTGTTGACTTCTCATGTGAATACTTCCAGATTCCCTTCCATTACAAAAATAGCAACTCTCAAATCGACAAAACCTGGTGTAACACCAGCAAAGGACTCTCTCCCTACTAGCAAAACAAGCCCTCTGCAAAGCAACACTTTTGCTAAACCTGGATCCGAAGCTGATGTGGTATGGGTCAAATATGACTTCTTCACTTCAGAATATTGATGTAGAACTGCTAGTTGTTTGGTCTATTACTTATGTTATAAAATGTTCATCAGGAACTATCTGCCAAATTGTTCTCTGCTCTGAGAGTGCTGAGGAAAGCCCTCGTGAAAGAAGGTGGAGAAAGGGTCATGGCGCACCACATATTTCGGTAAATCAGTCTAATTATTTCCTTAATCTTGCCACTGATATTCATTGGCAGCATGCATACAACCATCGCAAATTCTCACATGGGAATGTCTTATATTGAGATTATACTGACTTATCGAATAGTTATTTCCGTATTTCAGTTTTTAGTGGGTAGTTAATTCTAATACAATAGGTCGGTTTCACGTTATATAAATTGAGTGGGGACTAATAAACACGAAACTTCCAATATAATTATCTCCTACTCCTGTTTTTTCATGTTTCTTATATTCCTTATAACTGTATATAGTATGGTAATATCAGTGAAAATTGAGACATGCTACTTAGAAGATAGAACAGAAGTAATTGTATAAAAAACTAACAATTTCTGAGGTCATCACATGCTATACACACAAGCTCATACATTTTTTTTTATGGTGAATAGAAAACTAAAAGTTCTTAATGGCAGGACACATTTCTGGTGAAATATTTTATCTATGCTTGTGATGATTAAGTATCCAACGAAAATTAACAGGTTATTCTTACCACTTGTTTGTGACTGGACCAGGGACGCGGTTTTGCATCATATGTGCAAGACAGTGCCTCGAACTAAAGAAGAACTACTTGAAATCAATGGCATTGGCAAGTAAGGTTTTTAGCTTAAGATTTCAATTTTGTTTTAATTTGGTTTTCCCATACAGCATAAGTAAACTTTGTTTTAATTCTAATGGAACCACAGATGAACTATTTTTTCATTTTGGATTATGATGGAATAAAGCTAAGTGATGTACGAATATGGATATGCCTCTATTCACGTAGTAGTAATCATTTGATACGATTCTTGATGTTTTCTTTATGCTTTATTGGAATTCAAAAACAAATCTCTCAATATTGTTTAACATTGGAGTAAGCTTGTATATGTCGGGCTCTCATTTAGTGCATCATTTTCCATTAGCCTTTGATTTAGGAGTGATGTTACTGTAAATAACTAAATATAGATCTTAGTACCATAAGCGTCTCACTTAAACATGCTTTATCTTGATTTTTATTTCTCTAAGGGTAAAAGTGAACAAGTACGGTGACCGTGTTCTGGAAACCATTGAAGCTGTCGTGAAGGAACACTCCAAATTTGATATTAAGAACAATAGCAGCAGTAATGAAAGTTCAGATTCAATAAAAAGAAGAAGAGAAGCTTGCAAGGTTTCAATTGCAACATCCGACGAGGATGACGATATGATTGCAAGCACGGGAAGATCAAAGAAGCGAGCTGTTAAAGCAATGCAAAATACTGCTGAAATCAAAGCCCTAAACATTGAACTTTTCGATGCTTGCCTAGATGCTGAAGAACTTGACTTTGATGAATCAATTTTTGATGTTCAGGCTACAAACAGCTCGATTCCGAAGGGTAACATAAATGTTAATGGCAGAAAATTGCCTCCCTGGCCTGAAAATGAAAAAAGATGAGAATCAAAAGTGTTGTATTCTCAGTATTTATTAGCTCAGTCACTCTTGAATTTGTTGTACATATTGAATGGAGCGTCTCAGTTCATCTGTCGACTGTCATCTCACCTTTCTCGCTCTTCGTCCTCTTTATTACATCATCATCTGTTCTCACCCAAGCTCCCTCAAACAAACCTTGTTTCTCACCTCCTATAACGCCCAACACCCTGTAACAAATTCGATACATTCACTCTCATTAAGGCCTCTAACAGTTCTTCTAGTCCTCCACCAACGTTCTCACCTGCTCAAAACTCGTCCGCCATACACACATCTAATCCCAAGTTATCCCATAACCCACCCGCCAACCCATATCCTTCAAATAAACGAAGAGCAGTTTCCTTCCCTTGATGACACGCCAAGCAACTACCCTCCACAAAACTAATCAGCTTGGCTAAATTACCCCTTTTGGCTAGGGAAATTAGGATCATCTCCATTCTTTTCTCTCCATTTCCTCGCTTACACTCGTTTAATAATATTTTTTCCACCGAATCTCATTATACCTTTATTTTTACCCATAAATTTTTACCCACACGTGACTAGGGCATCAGTGCAGCAATTGCCTAAGATAATTTTTAATGGGAGGTAAAACCTCAACTATACAAATTTTATTCCATAGCCATCTTTCACAAGCGTAATTCGATTGATCCATATCATCCACGCCATTTGTTGTAAACAAGTGATATGGCGAACATACTGAGTAATCCGTATCTAAAAGACTAGCTCCTCTTCAAAAGGTGGCAAATTAAAGCCTTTAATTAGTTTTTATTTGTCCAAATGAGAAATTTTGTTTTTTAATAGGAGTAGCTTATTTTGATCACTATTTAATCAAGCTAATTAATGGAGTAGCGTATTTCTCATTAAAGGAATATCATGGGATATATTTATTATACTCGTTAGCTGATCCACGTATATCTGTAACGATGGCTGATAATAGCTCTAAAATATTGGACTCACTGAATTTATTTAGGTCTCGTATGTTCTGCGTCACCGCGCCGAGATTTATTTAG
Organism: Heliosperma pusillum; assembly: GCA_022085475.1. NCBI lineage: Eukaryota > Viridiplantae > Streptophyta > Magnoliopsida > Caryophyllales > Caryophyllaceae > Heliosperma > Heliosperma pusillum. The sequence goes on along the minus strand of JAIUZE010004843.1, from coordinate 53,990 downwards.
AGACGGATATAAGGATCATTTATATGATTTAGTAAGAGGTCATTATATAAATGTTTAAACTCGTTAAAATTGATATGGTACCCGTTTTTCAACGACGGAGTATTATTGCTAGTGGGAGTGAAAGAAGGAATGTTTTGTCCTTAAATGTTAAGGATAGAACGATGTTAAAAAAAAAGTTGGAAAGGTTAAGGGTAAAACTATATGATTAGCAAGACCAAACTTAGGGAAAGTGTTGTCTTAGACCAACAATAATGTTTCTATTATTCCAATGTAGGACAGGACATTGAAAAAGAAACTGCCCTAAATACTTGGACAACAAGAAAGCTGGGGTATGACGCGAGCAACTTCTATATCCTCCGATGTCTATATGATAGATATTAATTATGCTAATACCACTACATGGTATTGGATACCGGTTGTGATTCTCACCTTTGTAATCATTAACAAGAGTTGAGAAACGTGCGATGACTAGCGAAAGATGAAATGGACCTACATGTGGGAAATGGAGCTAGAGTTGTTGTTGTTGTAATACTACGTATTCGGATAGCAGGGTACTCGGTCGAGTGGGTTGTACTCGAAGAAGTATGTTGTGTGTGTTTGTGGCAAGCTTCTGCCCATAGGTCACTCGACCGAGTTAGCGGAGTACTCGGTTGAGTATCGCGTACTCGGCCGAGTGAACCGTATACTCGGCCGAGTGCGTGTTTTTCCGCGGTTTCCTAATCATATCCGACGGTTTCCTTTTGGGTGGCAATTAGGGGTTATAAAATTATATCCGACGGTTTCCTAATCATTTCGCATTTACCCTAATCACATATCTAGTCATTTCTAATCACCCCTAATCATCTCCAAGTAAGGAATTGTTGTTGTTAAGCTTTCAGAATCTTCCTTTCCGCACCCATCGCATTAATAAGTGTCTATTTTTTTTAAATCAGTTTAGCATTTTCGAATAACATGTTAGAAACCCTAATTTGGGTTATCGTTGGGAAGGGGATTAATTGAGAATGGATTTTGATACTAGATTTTTGTGTATGGTTGTTAGGTGAGCACTTCGTAGAGGAGCAGTTCTAGCTTGCCTTGTTGTTGTTATTGAATTAGAAGTGCTATTGAGGTAGGGTTTTACTACTCAATATGATTATGTTTGTTATTGTGATTGATTGATTTTCGAGATCGTTTGATATGATGATTGGGATGATGGTTGTGATTGTTGGATTGATATTTGTATATTGTGAGCCATGTCGGGAAATTATTTTACCCCCATGTTTTGCCACTTGTGACTCCCGTCATAAGGGGGATGTGCACATTAATGATCTAGGTCGCTCGTTGAGATGAGCAGGTATTTTAATGTTCACTGTTGCGGTCTGGCATCAACATAGGTGGGTTACCTGTTGTGATGGGAACCCGTCTACTCGCTGCGATGAGAGCCACTTGTGTTACTGGAGATTGGAGGTGGTGGTATATTGTTTGAGATAGTTCTGGTGTTACTGTTGTGATTGATTGTTATTATTGCATAATTGTACTGACCCCATCTTTATTTTCAAAAACTGTTGTGATTCATTGGGGAATGAGGAGCACATAGTAGTTTAACAGGTAACATTGTCTGAGCTTGCTTGCTATTTGGATGAGACGCTGCGCGACGAAGTTCATATTAACGTTCGCTGAGTTATTTGTTGTTGAGTATTAGAAGATTTGAATTTGAGTTTCTGTTGTATACATTTTGTATTTTTGGGATTATTCTAATCACGTTAAACATTGCTTATTTTAAATAGATATTTCATTATGATCTATTTGATATGTACTACCTCGGGCAACTGAGATGGTAGCACTCTCATTTACTAAGGTAGGCAAGGTAGGTCTTGGTATGACACTTTGATCGATGGGGTGTTACAACTGTTTTTGTAGGAACATATATACTAAAGTTAGCTTCAGGATTAAAGTTGTACCTTAATAATTGTTATTTTGTACCAACTTTAAGTAAGGATATAATATCCATATATGTGTTAGACAAAGAGGATTCACTTTTATGATTAAAAAAAATGTTGTACATTTTCATATGATGATTTCATTTATGGCAAGGGCACATCAGTTGGAGGTGTTTATATTCTTGACCTGACTAAAAACGTCTATCATGTAGATAGCACAAGGCTCAAATCAGGTGATCCCGATCAATCTTACGACATTGACGTTTAGGACATATAAACGGGAAACGCATAAAGAGACTTGTATCGACGCAAATTCTCAAACCATTTGATTATGAATCTTATGGTACAAGCAAATCGTGCCTTCTTGGAAAAATGACTCATGCTCCTTTACAGGAAAAGGAACTCGAGCAAGTGGGGTATTAGGCCTAATACATACAGATAAGTGCGGACCAATGACCATCACGGCTAGAGGTGGTTATGACTACTTCATTTCTTTTACTGATGATTTAAGTAGATATGGATATGTTGATATGAGTAGTAACCATAAAAGAAAGTGCACGTTGTTGATATGAGTAGTACTTGCAATCCCTTTAAGCATTAGTCAGATGTTACGCCTATCAATAGACCTCTTCAGGGGCTTCCCACGCATGGAATATTACAATATCTAAGTAACGACTTTGATAATCATATGAAAGAATGTGGCATTATATCACAGTTGACTCCTCCTGCACACTATAATTGAATGGTGTGGCCGAAAGGAGAAATCGAACTTTGTTGGGCACAGTTCAGTTTATGATGAGTCATACAGAGCTATCTGATTCATTTTACGGTTTCACTATTTTGTTGGCTATATTCTCACTAAATCAAAGATTGATTAAAGCAGCCGAAAGAACTCCATGTGAGATAGGAAAGCGAGGGTCCCTAATTTGTCATTTTTTCGCGTTTGAGGTCGTGAAGCATATGTCAAGAGCAAGTCTGGCGATAAGTTAGCACCTCGATCTGACAAATGTCTTTTTGTGGGTTATCCAAAGTAACACATGGCTACAACTTCAACAATCGTCACAAGAACAGGTGTTTGTGGCCCGTGATGCTGTCTTTCTAGGAAAAAAAGATTATATTTTTTAGAAGACAGAGTGAGAGAAATTTTGAATTTGGTGAAGTTCAAGAGTCACAAACATAAAATTGACGAAAAAAAAATGTTTCCTCTATGCCAGACTCAGTAGTTCTTCCCTTAGTACCTAGGAGGTAAGGTATAGCTAGTCACCCGCCTGATAGATACCTTGCTTATCAATGGCACTACGGCCGACTTTGGGATACCTAGGCTATCAATGGGAGTTAGGCTTACGGTAGTTGACTTTGATAGACTTTGGGGTCGACTCTAGACGGGTTATTCGCGTGAGTGGGACCCTTTTAAAGAGACTTTACCATTTGGCTAGGGGGTTTCATCCACGGGAGTGGGAAAGACCTTAGTTGAGACCTAAATGTTGACATGAAATGCCTTGGAATCGTGTAGGGGTTATCCATGGGAGTGAGACCTTTTATCGACCTAAGAGGCTACCTATACTCGGGAGGGTTAAGTAGTTAGATTAGCTAGCATTTTCCCACTTGAACCCACAATCCATACTTGTTGATAGACGACCTAACGTTGTAACCCATGACGTGATGAAGACTTGATCAGATCCTAGACCTTTCGTTATTCCTTACACCGTCATTTCTATTACTTTTTAATTAGTTTAGTAGATTTAGCTAGTTATTAGCTTAGTTACTTAGTTTAATATTAACCTCTTCATGATTTGCGTAGCTAACTTGTAATTTAAGACGAACTAGTACTCGACCTTGACCTCCCTGTGGATCGACCTCGACTACCGCTACTACATTAGCTTAATTGAATTAATAAGTTTTTTTTTACCGAGGGAGGGCGACGACAAACCGCGCTTGTCAGAAGAGGATGATCAAAATTTTCAACTAATCTTGTTTATGACGGGTATATCTGTTATAAGTTTAAGACATGTCTTATATCATACCACATGCAGGGGCGAAACCAGGAAATGTATGTATCTAGGGCTAATAATTTTTTTTTTCAAGGTTCAAAATTAATTAAAAGGTTTTACAAGTCGATAAGTATACATGGCTTTACCTGATATTATTATAAAGTATATATTTTATGTGTCCTTTTGTAGATATCTCATTTCTACACCTTCTGCCAACCACCCAGTGACGATTGGGCCGCATGTTTGGTACGCGAAATGATTTATGGCAATTTATAAGTTTATCGTCAAGTGATAGCTCTAACACTTGTGTCTACCCCTTGGTCATCATCTACGTGCCGGTACAGTTGTTTTGACAGTCATTAGAGTTCATTTGGAGTCCGGGTCAAAAACCGCTTCATTTTTTATAAACCGTTTTAAAGCTCCGAGTCGGAACACTCTAAAATATTCTGATTATTTTATTATATTTTCAAATTCTATCTTTTTAATAAAATTATCTCGTATTATCTTTTAAAATGGAAGTATAGATCAACCACAATTCCGTTTTGGAAGCGTGGAAATCTTTCTCCCGTGGTAGGAAACCTCTGGGGAAATGACGCAGCAGGTGCTGCGCCTCTTTCAAGGATCGCAGTCCTGTTGCGCCTCTTCCCCAGCCCGTTCTTTCCAAAGTTTGAGTTATTCCACGACTGTTTCACATTTTCTACTATAAAAGGAGAGGTATGTTCTCACTTTTAAGGTACGCGATTGTTCCGCCCCTTCTCTTTTCTCTTTGCATTCTAGACCTTTCTCTAAGCTATCGACATCTACGTGCTTGATCAATCGACCACGTAAGCTCAGATCCTTCTGGGTACCCGTCACGTTTTGCATTGACCGACCAGTTTGACCAACTACACAATCACTGTAATCAACTTAATCAATCTTTTAGTCCTTTAACAAGGGCACTTTCTGCATACATTTGTGTCGAGCTGTCGCTAAAACGTAATTTTAGTCTATCTCATTTTGGCAACATGTATGTCTGAGGGTATAAATCCCATCTTTAGTTTGTTATTTTATTATTTATTTATTCATCTAATGTAAGATTTGCGTCAGAAATAAATCCAAAATCAATTTTAAGTCAAAACATTTTCATAAAACATTTTTAGAAATCATCAGACGTCAAGAAGAAACGCAGCAGCAGCTGCACCTCTTCGAAGAATCGCAACATCTGCTGCGCCTCTTCCGGAGGCAACCTGCTCCTGCTCTTCTTCTTCTTCCTCTGGTTTCTGCGACTTTTGTTTTCCTTTTCTTATTTTATTTTTATTCATACATAAATCGTATTTATTTCTTCCTTTCGTATATAATGTTTTGTATAATCGTCTTCTTCTTGACTTAGATCCTTAATAGTCAATATTAGCGGGTTTTAGTCTCTCTTAATCAAGATAGGATTTTAGAGGTTCAATTTATCCATATCAAATCTCTGAAATTCTTTATTGATACAATTAGTCTTGTAATTAATATGTTAAATTACTTTCACTCGAGTCATAAGTCGATAATTAGCCATAAATATACAAACGAACATTAACTGATTGCGATTCTGGCTTCACAGCCAGAACCCAACTCAAGAACAGGCGCAACAGGTGCTGCGCCTCTTCCAGAGGACGCACCTGCTGCTGCGCCTCTTCCAGAGGACGCACCTGCTGCTGCGCCTCTTCCAGAGGACGCACCTGCTGCTGCGCCTGTTCTAGGCTGGTTTATGTCCCTGAATTTTCATTATCGTTTCGACGTTGCTTTAGTCATATATTTAATTAACTATTAACTCTAATATCACTGCTAATCCGTCTTTTAATCTTTTATTATTTTCTTTTATTTTTCTTTCAAATCTCCGTTTTGAGTATATTTCCGACGTAGATCACGTAATCAATTGTAATCTCATTTAATCATTGTATTGTATGATTTTCTACCTTTCTTCCTTGTATGTAATCAATTCTAAATTTCCTATTTCGACATAAATCAAGTGCTAATTACATGTTCACCGACATAGTCTAGTTCACATGTTCACCGACATAGTCTAGTTCACATGTTAGGATTAAACTGTGGATGTTGCACTGCAAGCATATAATCGATAACATATCAAATACGAACAATTTCCCTAATCATTAGTAGAAGCCGCTATCGAGGCGGACGAGATTAGGTGTTCGATTAAAGAGCTTCCTAATGTAAGTTTCTTAAACTTATTATTAGACATTTCCAATAACTTTTTATGATTAGTTTACTCTTAAACTATGTAGATCTTATGCATGCATAACATAAAAATACAAAGATAATAAGAAACATTTTCCTTACATTGATTTTGAATGATTTGGGCACAAGATTTGGACACCTTCCAAATCTTGTTCTTGATCTTGTAATGTAAGGATGAACTTCTAAGTTTCAAAGAATAAACTTTCCTTTTAGATGCACCCAAGACTACCCCTTTGACCACTACAAAATACTACACTAGTATAATATGTAGTAACCCTTAAAATATGACTAATAACACTATTACTACTCTTAGTAATTTTATTAGTAAACTTATGAACACAAGATGAACTTCTCAAGTTTCTTTTAGCGTGAGAATGTTGAGATGTAGAGAGATAAGCATACTGCCAAAATATGAGATCTTATATTGCACATGCCAACCGGCCACACAAGGCATGAGGAAGGGTGTGTGCTTTTTCTTTTTGTCTTAACAATGCATTAGAGTATGAATCTAGGTCTAGGTTGTAATTATTGTGTCTAATTCTTAATTAGAGCAACTAATAATACCTACACCCCTACCCTAACCCCACTAAAACCGGTACACCCATATAACATGGGTGTCCATTTTATTTTGTGGTTTTGTCCTTTGTCACATACGTGACATGTGACATGTAACATGTAATTAAGCTTATAAATGTGCATTTAACTAATTTAAATGCAATTTCATAACAAATAAATTAGACTTAACATTTTAAGTGATATTTTATAATTACATGTAAATAAAATGGGTCATCTCATATTTGATTAATATAATTTACAACAAATTATAATTGTAATCAACCAATTTTTCTTATCTCAAATGTTTCATAAACATTAAGCATTCTTAGTAATATAACAATATTACTAAAATGAATCTTATTTAATCATATTACAATAAGATATAATTCTCACTTATAATTTAAACTTGTTCAAATTTAAGGGATTAATTAATCTGTATCACTATACAATTAATTAACTTACATGATTAGGGGATTGTCCTTTAGGTGTGACCTGAAGGAATCAACTGATCACCACCGTCATACGACAGTAACGTCAAACTCTAGTGAGCCAATTATTACCGGTTAATGTTGACCAGTTGACTATAATATTCATCATCCCTTTGTAGTCTTATTATTGAGATTTAATTATGTGATCGCACTATTGTTGAGGACATTTACTCCAACACGGCAACACCTAATACGTACCCTCACCCCTTACTCCATATCTCTGTGAACATCCGTGTTCATTGGCATCCACGAGAGTCATTCTAGACATAGAATGCTAAGGGTAACGAGTTCTTAGTGTTCATGTCATTACTCTGTGTCTTGACATGGCATAAAGTATTCGAACTGTTCCAATTTCCCATAAAAATTGATAGCGACTCCACAAATGCGTATTTCTACGCCTGTCCCTTGTTTCCATCCCGTGTGCGCCCCTCTGTGGTTCTGGCTAGACTTGTCGTGAGTCTCCAAATTAGTATTTTTATCCACTACTAACTCAAACAATAGCAAGGGTAAGTAGGGGTCGATCCCACAAGGAAGGTCTTTGTTTATTGTGAGTTTATGCAACTAGTTCTAAGGTAACTAATTTGGGGGTATTTGTGCTTATGAGTCTAAGTCTAACAAACTAAATTATTATAAGATTGTAGTAAAATCAAACTCTAAAAAGATCTTGGGTCTTACAATCTCCACAAATGAGTTAGGTTTGATCATTGACTCTTTTAGATTCTAATCACTCTTAAATACTTTGTTGTGGAAACGTATATTTCTACTTGTCCTTACTTTAGTTGTTCACTGCGAAAAGCGCACATAAACAATCCTTATGACGATGACAATCTAGTCCAAGCGTATCTAAATTTAATCATATCATAGGTTATAACTAGAGAAGCCAACAAAGTTGAACAAATGCATACACAAGCGTTTCTACACTTCAATTCATATGATAAATATTCTCCTACAATTCAAAAACGATGAAAAGCATAGAAATTGATAAGCTATAGTTTCTACCAATGTCTAGGCAAGTGAACAAAAGATTCAAATTCCTGAACTAGCAATCTATTAAAGATAAGACAAATTAGGAGGTCAAACTAGCAAGAACTATCAATAATCAAATAATAATTTGAGAATATAAATCAATATTTAAGAGGTAAAAATAAAGAATGAAAGAGTCTTACAAAACACTAGTTCATTTGCTTCAATTGCTTGACCCAAGATGAGAAAGTTAGCCTTCCATACAAAAGTATTCACTAAAGCAAATTAGGAATTATTTTGTGTTTTATAATGATTAATATAAGGAAGAAGATATATCTAAAATTATCAACAATCATGTTCTTATATAGCTCTCAAAAAGACATCTTCATAAAGTCTCATAATGCTTGAACATAATTGTCGAAATAATGGAGAATTATAGTAACCGCCATAATCCAATGATGACCCTCTCCACGTGGCTCCCTTTTTTCCCCTTTGACGCTTCCTCTTCTTCCTTGCTTCCGTACTTTGACTCATTGTTTTAAGCTTTGACTTGTCTTTAATCCACAAGCTTTTAACTCTTATTAACCTATTATTTGGCATGAATTTAGTGCAAGGAATAAGTGTAAAAATGTCCAAGTCACTTCCAAAACTAGGAATGCGATTCTTGTACATGTCACCTACACATTAAACCGGAATTGCGTAGAAATACATCCGAATTAAACAATGCAACTATTACCAAAATGCATTAATGAGCTAAAGTAACTATAAATAACATATATCAAAGCTATAGTAGCTAAGAATTGGGTTGGTAAAGACGTCTAAAACCATCACATCAGGTTCCTCGTGTACCACAGTTCGGCAAGTATCCACTATTCGTATATCACACATTTTTGTGATATATTAACTAAACATGAAAAGTTTCGTATTTAACTTGATATTTTATCGATTTTATAATACTCGAATTCTCGTATACTAAACGAACTGTTTTGTAATTATACTAGTTATTATAGCGATTAACCATTTAAATTGAATTTGTAAGACAATGCTAGTGAACTTCATTTTTAGCCATGTACATATAACATATTTTGTAATTAAGCAGAACTCACTTGGGCCTAAATTGATGTACTTGTACGTTAATGAGGTTGAAAAGTTAAAATTGAGGCCTATATCTCAATAAAGAAGTGATCCATATTCATCGCTTTCGTGAACTGAGATAGAAAAAGGAGTAACCGCACAAAATACATGATAAGAAATGAGTACACAAGCTAGAAGAAAATAAGGGCATAAGCTTGTAGACAATTATTATTATATTTTTTTAATTTTGGTGATATTTACTCCCTCCGTCCCCATCACTTGTTTACCTTTACTTAAAATACTATTCACAATTTATATAGGGTTATTTAATGGCAATACTCTGAACTATGGGTGTCCTTCTCAAAATACTCTACACTCTCATTTAACTAAGATTACTACTAACTAATGTGCCCCCTTACATAGAATAGAATTGCTCATTTTTTGACCGGTTGGAGCAAGTTAAATGAAACAAGGGCCCCACTTTTTCCTTTAAAAGAACTTCATCCCCTTCCCCTGACATTCATAACGGCTACATTTCCACCATTAATCTCTCCTTCAAATTTCTTAATCTCATAACAACGATCCTCCCTCCCCAAATCTCTCTTTCAAATTTCTTCCATTAATGAAGGGATCACCTTCTTGTTTTTCCACTGCTTCTGGGTCACACCCCTCTAATACCGTATTTTGTAAACATAATTATAAAGCGGTTTTGAGGACAGTTAGTAAAGGACGACAAGTTGGGAAGAAATTCTATGGTTGTCCTCTTTGGCCTGTAAGTACCTTTATTTAAGTGTGTAATCTGGATTTTTATATGTTGTTAAATAATCTGGGTTTTTACATGTTGGTTTTCCTCTCTTTAAAAATGTGTAGTGGGTGTGGGTTTTTTTATGTTCGAGGAAGAATTGCAGTTGGGAAGTGCTTGGCAGATGAGTGATTATGAAAAGAAGATTTATGATGACAAATTGAAGAAGTTAAAGTTTAAGAAGGAGAGGTTTAGGATGGAGGCGATGTACTTGAAGGACGAGTCAAATAGACACTCAAAAGGGGAAAATTTGCTAATGTATGCATTAATTTGTTCTTGGATTATATTTACTTTTAGTTGGATGGTTAAAATGTAATTTCCTTCAGTATTGTGTTCAATGTAAACTGATGAAGATGTAATTTGATGAAGCAAGTGTAATAAAGTTTGGTTTTCATTGCAACCAAATTATCTTAACAAGTCTTACACAAGTTGATAATTACATAAGTTCACTACTACATAAGTTCAGTACTGAACTTATAAAATTTTCTACATACACCTTGCCACAATACAACAAAACATACAAAATATCCATGACTGTTTACATGTCAAACAATCTGGTTTACTGTTTCATGAGTAGTTGGTCCTTCTTGTCCATCAACCATGATGCTGGTTGGTCTACTAGTACTACCCACAGCCTGCCACAATAACTGATAAGTGAATATTTGCATGATTTTAACCCCCAATTTAGCTCGGTTTTGTATGTCATTTGTGCTTTGTTAAGCCATTTTATGAGCTAATATCGTCTTCTAGGCGAATTCCTATGTTCTAACCTGTTTTGTAGGGAAAGTGACGTTTCTACGCCCTTTTTCTATATTCCCGAGCATTTGCCTAGAACCCGACGATTTGAGAAGCAAGCTTGACCAAGTCAAAGGCATTTCAAGAAGGTTCACTGATTCAAAAGAAAGAAGAAGCAAAGACGATTTCGCAGTTGTCAGAAGATCGATCAGTTAGGCGAAGAAATCATCATTTTACATCAAACCCTATCAACAAACCCGACTCAAAAGGTCAAGGGGGATAATGAAAGTCAAGTCATAGGCCAAGGGAGATGAAACGAAAGTCAAAGCATCCAGATTACTACATACCCGATCGGGTAAGTAGTGTACCCGATCGGGTATGTTTGCTGATCCGAGCTTTTGCTTCGACTTCCTTTATTTTGTCCTATATGTTTAATGTATGACCCCTTCCCCACGAAACCTACTGCTATATAAGAGTGCCTCAGCCACCACATCTCAACACACTTCTCTACACACAATTAGAAACCCTACTTTTCTTTTTAGATTACATAAAAACCTAGATTAGGAGGAGAGAAACCTAGCCTCTCTTCTCTCGTCTAGATCATTTTCTTCTTCCTTTTTGTCCTTAGTTTCTTAGTTTATTTCTGATTTCTCTACATCAAATCCTTAGCCTAGATCAATAAAAATTCCATCTTTGTAATCTACTTTATGTGGTTCAAGTATTGTAATTCGTGGATCGACTATTCTATGCAAGGAATTTCTATTATGGTTGTTTATATTTCATCATTGTCGTTGTTGATCGTCATCTAGGTATTCCTATTTTATCTTTTGTTTAAAGTCTTTATGTTTCTTATTTGATTGCTATTTTCTTTACATGTTATTTTAGATTCAATTTCAATATCGTTGTAATCATTTCATTTCCCTAGATCGTCAATTTAGCGCCGTTATTATCGCCAATTAAAGAGTCTTAAAATATTATCAAAACCAAATAAACATGTCTATCCTAGTTTTTATTATTAACATCATCTTAGATCTAAACATCACCATGAGTGAGTAGTCGTTTTTCTAGGGTGTAGGGTAGCCATGTAGGTTGATTAAAAGATGATAATTGGATAAAAAAATTGTGCTTTTAAAACATTGTGTCTATGCATGTTTGGACTATAACGATAGTTAACGATTCCTGATCAAAATCATTGACTAAAATGGAATTCTTTTCCAAAGTAGAAATACGTGAATTGAATAGACAAAGCATGACATGGTAGATTAGACCTAGTAAATTGCCTAAAAGCCTGCTAGACCATCTGATCTATGATTGTAATGAACACATCATTCTTACGAACTCACAATGAATTATTTGCATGTTCTAAATCCAATTTCATCAATATGTTAATCTACAAGTGTGAATCTACTTCCCTAGATTCTTTTTATCATTGTTAATTCATCACCTGCTTTATTGTTTTCGTTTTGATTTGCTTTTATTTTGTTTTCATTTATACTTTTTATTAGTTTAGAAATCAAAACCCCAAAACCCAGGTACTCGTTAGATAAGACCCAATTGCAAGACATTTCACATTCTATAGGAAACACTATCTCCCTCAGGATCGACCCCTACTTCCCTAATTACATTAATTTGTTATTAGCCTAGTCTGGGTAATTATCTTTGACCAGGGCTTGCGACATGCCCGATCAATAACATACTTTTTAGGAATGCTCCTTAATGAACTTACTTAAGTGATCCCTGGCTAAACCAAATAACATATAGGATAGAAGATATTCTTACAATACTAAATGCATTTCCGTTTTCATCAAATAACACTCCAAACCCTTGAGGTACCTGTAAACAAATGAAACAACTTTGTTACTGAAGTGATCCAAACTGAACTTACTGAATACAGGCAATGGTAATATTCCACTTACCATAGATCTTGCACCACCTCTTCTCCCACCTCTTATACCCCCTCTTGCAGCCCCTCTTCCACTTAATATAACCCTTCCACTCCTACCAACTCTTGTTGGTTGTGATGTGGCTGATTGATGACTTTGAGATGCCTGAGCTGCTGAATCTGAAGTGGCCTTAACCCTAGGATATTTTCTAGGCTTGTCCATTGGTCTTTTCACTGGTGGTTGTTGTGCTTTGTCCTTATCAGGACACTTTATTTTGTTGTGAGTGTTTGATTCGCAGACAGAGCATGTCATTTAATGCCATGATTTGTTAGTTTTCCTTTCTTTTTTGGATCCTCATGAGGATCCCTCCTCCTTTTCTTCCTAGGCCTACCAAGCCCAACCTTAATGGGTGAGGGATTAAGAGGCAAGTCCCTCTTTGGCCAATTTTTCTGACCAGGTACATGAGTTATCCATAGGTTGTAGGACCTCAGGTAAGCCTCTCTCTTATAACACTCTGATACATAATCTTCAGCATGGGCATGTACACTGAATATAGCAGCAACAACATGAAAACATGGAATACCTGTCAAGTCCCATTTCTTACATGTGCATGTTCTGGCTTCTAAGTCCATAGTTAGACCATCAATCCCATAGTGCACTTGAAACAGAGTTGGCTTAGATGGTAAGGCTTTACATAAAGAAGCCTTATCCTTCTCTACTTCAAGCCTTTCCTGAACCCTTGGACAAACAACAAATGTACTCCCCTACATCTCCACCCTTTTCTCAACCACCTTTGCATAATGGAAGTTCTAATCTCTTCAAGCACGTAAATGAGATGTTTAGATATTGCACTGATTATGTAGGCATTAAAGGTCTCAGACATGTTACTAACTATGACATCATTTTGGGTATGACTTTGAATGAATGCTCTGCAAAACAGGAATGGTTTACAAGAAATGAAAGCTTCAGCACCTTTGGGATCAGCTTCTCTAAGGGTTTTTAATGCATCATTGAAGTCAGCCTCATTATAGGCCTTAGCACAAGCCCAAAACATAAGTTTTATTTCTTCACCCTTATAATTCTTGTGCCAGTTAGCAAATATATGTCTGGCATAATGTCTATGCTCAGCTCTAGGGAAATTCTTTTGATATCATGGCTACTATACTCTAAAAGACAAGAAATAAGCATGTATAAGCTAATGCTGACCCAAACAAAATGTTTTATGAAAAAACAAATTAATGGTAAAAGGAAGAGTACAAACCTGATGCTGATCAGATATAATTGTCATGCCATGACCATCTTCTTCTCCTAAGCTTATCTTCAGTTGCTTGAAAAACCACTCATAGCTTTCATTGTTCTCACCTTCTACTATTGCCCAGGCCAAATGGAACATTTGCTCATTACATTCTCTACCCACATCCGCTATTAGTTGACCCCCTAGGAATGTCTTTAAGAAGCATGCATCAGCAGATATTATCTTTCTGCATCCATGCAACCAACCTTGCTTCAGAGCATCAAAGCACACATAAAACCTTTGAAATACAGCTGGGTTTGATGGTCACATTTGGGATGGTAAACAAAGTGAAGTTACTGATTGGATTTGTCTCCTCAAGAGGTGCCATGTAACTAGGGGTGTTCACCGGTCCAAAACCGGACCGGACTGGACCGGTTGGACCCGCGGACCGGCTACCCTCTTTTTCCAAGACCGGAGACCGGACCGGCTAAGACCGGACCTGGACCGGACCGGACTGGAACCATTAAGGTCCGGTTTTTTCCGGGTTTGGACCGGACCGGTTGTACATTAAAAGGGAAAATTTAATTTTTTTTATGGACCGGACCAGACCGGCCGGTCAATGTGTAACTGCCCAATCTACTATAATATTCCTTCATTAACCCATGTAATAGCCTATGAGCATAATACTTCACCTTGTTTTCAAATCCTTTCTTGATTAAAACTTTATAAACTCTTCTAACAGTTTTATGATGTCAGCAGCTGGCCAATGTGGTTTTGCTTTAAATACATCTAGAAATTGTTTTGTTAACCAAATAGATTTGAGTTGTCTGTTGCTTTCCATTGTCCTTTGACATGTATGACTTGGATATACTGAGTTTACCATAAAAACTGCTCTTTTATTATCCAAGCTACCATATAGCCTAAATGAACAGCCAGATTTGCACCTTACTCTAAGTTTTCTGCCTCTAGGATTGTCACTAATGTCAAAGGTTAGATCTCTACCTTGAACAATGACATATCTCATTACATGATCTCTAACAATTTCTCTACTTGGGAAACTAATACTCACACACCATTTCAATTTGTCGAAGTTTGTTGTCTCATTTATAGTTGGTACACTTGATTGTTTCCTCTTTCCAAGTATACACTGTTCATCACTATTATCTGGGGTATTTTGTTCATCCCCACTCTCATCATAATCACTCACTTGGATTTCAGTATTAGTTATATCCTCAACTGTTAGCTCTTGTCCGCTCAATTTTCCAGAAGATGCTTCAAGTTTAAGTTGAGCTATAACTTTCAAGGCATCTGCATTTACCTTCTTCAATATAACCCTTGCCCCATTTAACTCTTCATCAGACCCATAATCCAAATCTCCATCATTCAATGCATCATAAACACAATCATTATTCAATGCATCATCAGAACCACTTTCATCAAACTCTCCCTCAGATTCCCCCTCAAACTCCCCATCAGATTCCCTCTCAGGGTCATAACCAGGGTCCAACTCTTCATCCTCACTTAAGTAACCATCATTACCATTTAGAGCAGCTTCATCAGCTTTCCTCATAATCATTAAACAAATTTGCTATGGTTAGGTCATTGAAATCATATGAGGGTTGAGGAAACTCAGTAGGGACATTGGTATCTGGGAAGGATGTTTCAGGTATGTCAAGATTACTTGAAGTAATTTCTTTTGAGCTTAGCCTGGGTGAGGTTCTTAAGACAATTTGGGTTTTTGCAGATGTTTTTGTTGGGGATTTCAAGACAGATTTTTTAGGGTTTTGATGTATTTGTGTTTTTTTTTGTTTACTTGTCTTGGTGCTATTTGTGTTAGTTAAAGGTGGGGTACACGTTTTGGTAGTCCCTTCATAGTACTATTGATACTGGTACTTCCCTTTCTTCTACGAATCAATTTAAAAGGCATCTTCATTGAAGTAAGACCTAAACCACTCTCTACCAACTGCATTAACTGAGGGACATCACACCCAAGTATAATGTAACACTCACCAATTCTCTCTTCCAAAGCCTTCTTAGAAAGAACCCTGAGCATGAGTGTCATGCAGTGCCCTTTGAAATCCATCACTAGGGCTCATGAAAACAATAGCATCCACATTTCTCTTAAAACCACATTTTTCAGCTTCCTCTACCATTGTAAACCAACACATCTCATCTGGGTCTATACCAACAATCCTAAATGTATTACCCACATATATGAGACCTTCATCACCCTTTTTAAACCAATCCCCAAACCAAAATTTCAAGGTCACAATTGTCAATTGATTTGCTAAGTAAGACAGAAAACATCATATTGTATTGAATGAATAAAAACACAACAAATAAGAATTACAAATAAGAACAACAAATAAGAACAATCAATCAAAATTAGAGAAGTAAGAGAGTAATTGTATGAGGGCAAATGATTTGTAATGAATACAAATACAACAAATCATTCAAATTTACAGAAAAAGAAAGGTAAGAAAAATGAGTAAAATCGAAATTACCTTTTCCATTGTGCAATCTTAAAAGAAATCCGCCATCACTCGGGTAATTTGTGCATAAGAATGAAGGTTGATGAAAGAATAACAATTGTAGATGAAGGAGCAGCAATGGCGTAATGGTGTCTTCAGTAACAATGGAAAGGTAAAAGAGGGATAAAGGAAGGTGATACGAGAGAGATAGAATGAATTAGGTTAAAATTAGGTAAATATGTGTTTTTAATGAGAAGTAACCGGTGGGACAGGTAACCCTTCCACCTGTTCCATTACGTGATAAGTGGTACATTAATCAGTAGTAATCTTAGTTAAATGAGAGTGTAGAGTAATTTGAGAAGGACACCCATAGTTCAGAGTATTCTTATTAAATAACCCATTTATATAAGATAAACAAATGAATGAGATGGAAAAAATAAACTATTTAAGGGAACAAGAAAATATTAGAAAACCAATGTAACATATTAAATAAACATAAATAAAAGATAAAAGAAAATAAGCTCAAACAAAAAAGGTAGGTTGTGCATCAGCCCATAATTGGACCGGATCGGACTGAAGACCAAAAAAATAAATTTAGTGGAGAGTGAACACCAAACGTAAAAGTTTTGGTCCTGAATGGACCAAACCCAAATTTTTTCGGCCTGGTTCGATTTTTGACCGAAATGGATTGAAAAGTACGTTTTGTCGGTATTTGGAATTTGACTATTGAATTTTAAATTCATCAAATCAACTAAAATAGGTATATGAACTACTGTTTAATTTTAATAATTGCTATAATTGAGTTTATAATGACATTTTAGCGTAAAATACTCAATTAATTTACAAAATTTTAATAAATAGACGCGAAAGTCATATGTTTCGGTCCATTCAGTGCGGACCCAAAATACAGGTCTTGGACTAGACCGAAGAACGAAACTTCAAAAACAAGGACCGAGGACTGGACCTAAAAGAATTCGGTCCGTGTTCGGTCCGAACCTAAACTTGCTCAACCCTACGTTATAACAAAATGAAAATGCCCACAACGGGAATCGAACTTGAGGCTATTCTTTGAAAGGGCAAATGTCACCTAGGGATGTCATTGGGGCGGGGCGGTAGTGGATATAGGTCCCCTCGTACCCGTACCCACCAAGCAATTCTCATACCCATACCCGCCCCGCCACCCATGGCGGGTATTTGGGATTTGATTATTGAAGTTTAAATTCATCAAATCAACTAAAATAGGTATATGAACTATTGTTTAATTTTAATAATTGCTATTACCCGCCACCCCTCCCCCACCCCATAAAAATCTAGACCTGTACCCGCCCTATTACCCGCCAACCACCTATGTAATACCCCCACTTGCCCTCTCATTTATCTCAATATGAGAGGAATCTGGCTCGTCTTTATTAAATACGGATATATCTTGTTTCCACTTTCCACGGAGACCAATTGGGAAGTTAAATGAGGAGACGGGGTCCCACGGGGAGTATGGAATGAAAATGCACAAGACGAGAAACTTGAATGCAATCACATTTAATTCAGATTGGACGGTGGTGTCTCACTTGATAAGTGATGACAATAAAAGGAACACAAAAGGTAGGCGCCAATACCCAAGAGTGTGAATGTGAATTTTGTAATTCCAAGTTTAGTAAAAAACACACTTACCAACTAGGTAGCACGGACACTTCTCCTACCCAGCCGTCCCGTGTCGGACACCGTGTCGGACACACGGACACACGGACACCTATAAACAAGGAATGTGAGATTGAAAGACTAGAAAATGTTGATTAGAAGATGAGTTTGGGTGGGAAAATTGATTAAAAGATGAGTTTGAGTGGGAAATGCGAATAAATTATAGTTAAAGTCAAGTTTTACACTCAATTATTTACATTTAATATCAAATACTAATACAAAAATAAAATTGTATGTTATTTATAACTATAAAATATATATTTTATTAAATTTAAATGCCGTGTCCCGTGTCCTAAATTTCACGAGATGCCGTATCACGTGTCCGTGTCGTGTCCGTGTCCGTGTCCGTGTCCGTTTTGGTGCTACCTAGCTTACCAACCTCTAAATCCCACGTAAAACCCTCCATACAAATATCCAAATCCCCACTTTCTAACCTTGTAATCTCCGTCCTTTTACACATATAATAATCATCCTACACAATTACCAGAATGCCCCATTTACAAATCTTATCAATTCCCTTTCACAAATGACAGTCAATCTCCAGCATAGAAAACCCAACAACAACAAATCAGAATCCAATTCCAATAACCAAATGAAAAATGTTACTACTAAAAATAATAACAAGGGTGGTGGTGTTAAAGAGTTGTTGGAAACGGCGTCGTTTATGAAGTGGGGGTATGCTGATATTGTTGGTGTTATCAAGTATCATCCAATACCATGTGTTTTTGTAATATCATTATTGTTTTTCATGTGCGTTGAGTACACGCTCTTCATGGTTCCTTCTTCTTCTCCTCCTTTCGATATTGGTTTTATTGTCACGCGCTCTCTTAATCGTCTCTTATCTCTTTCTCCCTTTCTTAATACTCTTTGTGCTGCCCTTAATACGGTATTTTCCCTTTTTATTTTATTTTCTTATTATTCCTCTTCTTCTTCAATTTTACTGAATTGACTTTTCATGATTTTGAGACATTTTCGATACTTACAAATTATTGTATAAGACGGCCTTATACAATAGTTTCCCCTAAAATGGGCCATAACATCCATATGTGAGTATTTTGGTGTAAAACGGTCCTACATGAGAATAACTGATCCTACTGATTGAAATACTACTCCCTGCGTCCCATCATTTTGTTAACCTTTATTTTTGGTTCAAAGAACCAGGAAAGAGTAGGTTACCCATTGTGGTTTTACTAGGATGATAAGTGGACAATACTTCAATTGGTAGATCAAATTACTCAGTAATATAAAAAAGTAAACAAATGACAAGACGGAGAGAGTATTAATGATGGAATGTTGATTAAGGTTAATTTAGAAGTTTTGTTAACAATCAAGGTTGTGTGCATTCGACCCCAAAGGAACTGAAGAAATGTTGTGATGGTAGTTGCACCTCAATCACTCATTCAACCCTTTGACGTAGATATGACACTATCATTAGTGGTGTTGCTATCTGCACGGTCAATATCGGTCTTTATGCATCGAACACGATTGATTTCATTTGTTTTCTTCTGTAGTTCAATTAGTTTAGTACATCACTTCGTAGTATGTTACGTCTGTATATAGTTTTTGGTGTAATTTCGGATGGTTGATAATTGAGGTTGGGGTTTGGGTATTGAGTTGGTTGAATGATATGGATAAATGACAGGTGTTTGTGGGGATGCAAACAACGTATATATTATGGGTGTTCTTAGTAGAAGGAAGAGCTAGACCCGGACTTGCTGCCTTGTTTTCCTTCACTTGTCGGGGAATTCTCGGTTACTCTACTCAGCTTCCGTTGCCTCAGGTATCTCTCCTCTTATAATCTTTCATCATCGTAACCTCTACTCCGAACATGATTTTATCTTCATTCATTGCACCCTCATGAAGAAGCTTTCTGCTACTCGTGACTTCACTACATTTAGTTATGAATTACTCCCTAATCCGTTCATCCCATTTATGCCGCCTCATTAACATTTGATTTTGCTATTCAGATTGAGAAAAGGGCCGAGTATTTTCTGGTGATATAATTTTAGATATTTTGTTTGAATGGTATTGTGAAATTCATTTGTGTTGATAAATCCAACATGACAATTTACATTGTCACTCTACATATATCCGGCTAAAATTAATGGTTAATGTATATTTTGTACATTAACTACTCATTTTTAAATCTTCATTGAATTTGGTAATATCTTCCATAAATGAAAGATTAGGGATAGCTGGAGCTTTGTAAAGTTAATTTAAATTTCGAAACCTTAGACTGACTTATGTTACTCCGTCACTTCACTTAACTGCCGTGTCGCGTGTCCGACACAACACTTTGACACTTCACTTGAGACCAAAATTATTGAAAAATTTGCACAAAATAGCCGTATCCGACACTCGACACTCGACACGTGTCGGACACGACACCTGTGCCTGAGTCAGAGTAACACAGTGACTGACTAAATGTTCTACCTTAGTACCTTTACATGACCCTTTGGTTTTAATTAGTTTACTGATTAGTTTTAAGGAAGTTTATTAAAACCACAAGTTCATACTCTTTATCTTCTTATCTTCTTATCATAAAAGATTGCTGCAAGTCTTGTCATCCCTGTATGTCATCCAATATACAATACACGTTGATGATGCGAAATTTTGAATGGAGAAGGAACAATTCATGTGGCTGTTAGCCAGGCTTGTCTGTAATGGGGCCGTATACTTTTCTGTTTGTTTATGCTAGATTTGGGGTATTGTTCAGGCACAAAATACGCGTAGGACGGTAGGAACAAGTTCAGCATCTTGTTGCTTGGCGTTTTGGTTATTCTGTTTTCCATTCTTCATTATCCCGCCCATAATGTGAATAATTTATAATTGGGTACAGAAATATATTGCATTTAATTTTCTCGTCGTCTCCTCCGCATCTACTTTGATAGAGAACAAGCATGACTCATGTCAACATCTTTAAAATACGCTGAAGAGGATTTATTATATCTTAAAAACGATTTGATATTTTAATAGCAGTAAGACATCTTCTCACGTAATTTCTACTCGGTTAGCCATCTGTTAATGAAGGAGCAGTCAGCCTCCCTAAACGAGGTTTGGCTCTGCCATTAGCTAGTTTAGGAACGTTCTTGATATTTTGTATTTGTTCATTAGAGTCCGAAATGTGTCTCATTTGTAAAATTCCTTTCTTTTACTTGACTTCTTGTTGACGCTTTTCACTTCCCGACAAGATTTACAACACAATGTTTTTGTTGTCTTCCTCTATAAATTGTGCAAAATGTTTAATTGTATTTTTATTTTAGGGGTATATCAATTTAATTAGTTGATATTTGTGGCCAGGAATTTTTGGGTTCAGGTGCGGATTTCCCTGTTGGAAATGTGTCGTTCTTCCTATTCTACTCTGGGCATGTTGCTAGTGCCGTGATTGCATCTTTAGACATGAGGCGGATGCAAAGGAAGAAATTAGCATGGACATTCGATATTCTCAATGTCTTACAAGTAGTGAGACTATTAGGAACAAGAGGTCACTACACAATCGACCTCGGTGTTGGTATCGGTGCCGGCATGTTGTTCGACTCTCTAGCTGGCAAATATGTTGAGAGCAGGAAGTTGTCAGTGTCATCTCGATAAAGAGAGTAACACACAAATCAAGCTTGTGCATGAATTAAATATGGCTAATCATGGAGGTTTATATTATTCTTTATTTTTGAGTATGAGTGGTGTTGTTTCAATAATAATCCGGATACAGTTTAATCAACTATAGGCAGATCAAATAATTCAGCTTTTAATCATCTGTTTTTTTTTTCTTGAATTACTAATAAAAATGACATACAACACTTACAAAAGATAAGTATAATTGAAATCCAATCTAATAAGAACCAAATACAAAGAATTCTCTTGCAAAGTAAGGATCTCAAAACTTGATTTGATAATTCCGAACGTTTACGTATAGCTATTTTCATGGAACTTTTGAGATCCGTCGTTTGATTCATTTAAAGGGAAGAATTATCTTTTATTGATTCCAAATGTTCTTTTCTTAATTGAATGAATTGCCACATTAAGTAAACTCAAGATGTTAAGATGCTCTCACATCAATTGCTAATAAAAAACACTTCATTAAATGAATAGCATGTCTTGCTTAAGACGGGGCGACCCGTTTAAAAGCGTTAGATGGGTCAAGCCCCCTCACAAGAAAGCAAGTGGGCTTGACCCGTCTGATCTCAAATGAGAATTTGAGTTAAATGAATGTGGGAGAAACTACATTTTTTGGCCTTTAAGGAGGTAGTAAGTTACTTTCCATGATCACCTATAAATAGGTGGGATTGGAGATCTCATTTCATCAATCACAAAAACAAAATATATATCATTAATCCACAATAATTAGTATTATTATTGAGAGAGTTATCCTCATTTGAGAGAGAAACAAAGTCACTATTAATAGTGAGAGATATCCACCATATTAGGGTGACGACTTGTAATTCTTCTACAATAGAGTACTTGTCCCGCGGTTTTTACCTCATTTGTTTTTAATTTTTTATGCGTACCAAAAACTCTATTGCCAACAATGGTATCAGAGCCACGGTTAGTCCAAGCTCATAAAGGTGACATGTTCAAGCTCACCGCTGATAACTTCTCATATTGGAAACCTATGATGGAAGATCATATTTATTGTAAAGATATGTATGAACTCATCATTACTGCCGAGAAACTGGAAGGTAAATCTGATAAAGAATGAGATTTGTTAATTCGGAAAACTGTCGTTATGATAAGAAAATATATCGATCGTAGTTTTTTTTTTAGCATGTTGCAACTTTCACAAATGCCCATGAGTTTGGACTAAAGTTGAATCTATGATTCAAAAGAAGACTCATCGAAATAAAGCTGTCCTAGTTAGACGACTTGTAAAATTAGATTACAAGGATGGTCAATGTATGGTTGAGCACTTGAATAATTTTAAAGGTCATGTTAATCAGTTAACTAAATTGGATATGAAGATTGAGGATGAACTACATGCCTTATTGCTTCTAAGGTCTCTTCCTGAGAGTTGGGACACTCTAGTTGCTTGTCACTCTCAGTAACTCATCGTTCTCACCATAGATACCGTCGTTAACATTCTTCTAAATGAAGAAGCAAGGATAAATGAGCGTGGAAATTCAACACGTTATGACGTTAATGTTGTTGAAAAGTAAATAAGAACACAATAGAAACAAGGGGCGTAAAAAGTCAAGAGGACGATCAAAATCTTGTTTTAGAGTTAGCGTCAGTTGTTATTATTGTGGTAAACTGGGCCATAGAAAATCCGAATGTATAAATCTAAAGAGAGCCTACAAAAATGGTACACTCAAGCCTAAATCAAATTGACCCAAAGAAGAAAGATGAAGTTGAGTACCAGTGCTTTCGCCGCCAAAGAAGAAATCGACATATTCATAATTGGAGAAGATAACTACCTTAATTAGCTTCCGATGAAAGTTTATGGATAGTAGATTCGGGTGCATCATTTCACACCACCCCACATAAATGGTTATTTTCATCCTAAAATAAAGGTGATTTTGGTACGGTGAAAATCGGAAATGAAGTCACAAGCAAAATTGTTTGCTTAGGAGATGTTCAACTGGTGACTAATACTGGTTGTGAGCTAATGTTGAAGGATGTGAGACATGTACCTAATATGCGTCTTAATTTAATATCAGCTAGTAGACTTGACGGCGTAAGGTATATGAATTATTTTGGTGCTGGAAAGTGGAAGCTCACTAAAGGTAACATGATTGTCGCTCGAGGCAAGAAAGAAGGTACCTTCTATTTCATCCATGGACGCCTATTCAAGGAGGAGGCGAATATTGCTCATGTTAATTCTTCGTTGTAATTATGGCATAAAAGTTTAGGGCATATGAGTGAGAAATGATTAAAAATTCTCTCACAAGAAGACCTACTACCAAATGTGAAAGGTAAATCACTTGTCCTTGCACACACTGTGTATCAAGAAAGCAACATAGAGTTTCATTTCACATAACCAAATCACCATCTAGAAGAAGATAAATCTCTGATCTAATTCATACCAATGTTTTCAATAAGACTTATAAATATCTTGGACGTGCATTATACTTTGTCACCTTTATCGATGAGCATTTGAGAAAAGTGTGGTGGTACCCTATTGAAAACTAACGACCAATTAGTTTAGTCATTCAAAGAGTTTCATGCCACATTGGAATGCCAAGCAAACAAGAAGTTAAAGTTCGTCCGTGCTGACAATGGTGGTGAATATTGTAGTCCATTTGAAGACTATTGCAAGTCTTTTGGCATCAGACTTGAGAAAACACCTCCAAAGACACCTTAGCGTAATGTATCACCGAAATAATGAACCAATCTATCACATAAAGAGTTTGATGTATGTTGTCTAATGCAAAGCTCAAAAAATTATATATGAAAGAAGCTCTAAACACTGCTGCTGATATTATCAATCTCTCGCCGTCAAAATCCTTGAAATCAAGGTATTCCAGACGGAAGAATATGGTCGGGAGAGAAGGTCTCTTATAACCACTTGAAGGTATGTTGTCATGCAATCGCCCACATTCCGAAGGACGAACGAGACAAACTTGATTTGAAAACAAGGCAATGTATTTACCTCGGCTAACTTAAAGATGAATATGGCTATAGATTATGGGATCCATAAAAACAAAGGCCGTGAGAAGCCAAGGTGATGTATTTTCCCACAAATTCTCATTTGTGACGGACCGACCAGTCGCAAGCTTGCGACGGGTCAAATCCCCCTTACAAAGAGCAAGTGGGGAGCAAGTGGGGTGCAAATGAATCCCCCCACTTGCCTTGCCACTTGCTCTTTGTGAGGGGGATTTGACTCGTCGCAAGCTTGCGACGGATCGCCCCGTCACAAGCAAGATTTATTGGTATTTTTCGAGGATCAAACACTAGAGGACCTACATTGACTAAGGAGAGTCATTAGCCTGAGACTAAGCCTAGAGAATAGGATAGTTGAAAACTACATTGACTAATTGTTATAACAAATATAGGAGTAGAAGTAACATTGCTACAACAAATATAGGAATTGCAGTCAGACCTGATAAACAGGTCGGGCTATGTCGGGTTCGTATTTATGTCACATGTTAAACGGGTCATTAACCCTTAACTTAAACCCGATCCAATTCAATTTCGTGTTGTGTTTGTGTTGATCCACTTACATAAATGGGTCATCAAGTCTCAACCCTAACCCATTAGTTTCGTGCCGGGTTTGTGTCATGTTTCGCGTCATGTCAATATTTGAAAAGTGTAACTATATTTATTTGATGAAAGATCAATAAAAATTAGAATTATTTTAGTAAATGGGTCATTCATGTTGGATTCTTGTTTTGAAAGCTCAAGCAAACCCGACCCAATTAAATCTCATGTTATGTTTGTATCAACTGTCAACTCACTTATATAAATGGGTCATTAAACCTCAACCCAAATCTGTTAATTTCATATCGGATTCGTGTTGTATTTTTGGGTCGTGTCATTTTTTGCCCACTCTAGTTGCAGTTGGAGTAGCATTATTAGTAACTATCAAATTGATCAACTTTATCCTTTTTTTTAATGCTGAACAATTTTCCTTAACTATCATTACGTTGTCATTTCTTAAATCACACTGGATAAGATACTTGAGAATGAATTTTGATTCTCTCCATTTTTTTATGTCCATTTTCCTTTTAATACACCTATATTTTAATATAATTAGTTTCTCTTTCCAGCATTCATTAAAAAATTATTTTTATGAAATGACTAAAACTATTAAATCGTCTTAAGATTTAATACAGACTGTTTATAGAAAATGGAGGTTCATTTCTTTTGAGAAATGGAGAGAATCCAGACCGCTTGAGAACTACCTTAAATAGCCATTACCCCAACCTACATCTACCATAACTAAAAAAGACGGGTTAAACTTTGAAGCTTGCAGAAATGCAGAAGTTTAGAGGTCCTGGCTTCGACTACCAGCTGGGGCGATGATCACTTGACCACTGCAGACCCCCGAAGGGGGTGACTTACATGGTCCATGTGGTGGTGTGGAAATGCATGGGCCCGGGGGGATTCAACCCCCTCGTCATAAAAAAAAAATAAAAAAAATGAAGGGATTCAATTGTTTGGAATATAAATCCACATGTTAGTGTTCTAGAAATTACACCACATTATTAGTAAGGGGGCCACACCTCTTGTTACACAACCCATAGCCATTGTTACTCAAGAGAGCCGTTGGCTGCTACTCAAGAGAGCCGTTGGCTCCTCCAATCAAGGAAGATACCTTCCTATATTAGACCCACAACATATTCCCTTTGTATATTTGCCTTACATAAATATATTCACTTGTGTATATAATTAGGCTTGTCAATTAGTTTGTACACACAATTACTTATGTTAATATAATTATATTTTCCATATTCCATATTCCAAAGATAACATGGTATCATTTGCTAGGTTTTAATATTTCTGCCTCTCTTCACGTTACTCATATCTTCTTTCTTTTATCATGACTAAAACTGATACTACCTCTACATCTAAATCTCCAATTTTTTCTCTGGTTCATATGGAACAACCCGGTCACAACATTGCTGCGGTTGCTTTCAATGGAACCAATTATGATGAATGGTCACGTTTCTTTCAATTAACACTCATGGCAAAAGGCAAACTCGGCTATCTTGACGGCACCATATCCAAACCTGCCACAGGATCTGACAAAATTCAATCTTGGACTGAGACGAACGCTTTGGTAACGTCTTGGATTCTCACATCCATTGAACCTACCGTGCGGAACCAAATTTCTATCCGTTCGGAGGCTAAACTAGTTTGGCTCGATATAAAGAATTGCTTTTCTCAAGAGAACGATGCCCGCATCTACCAATTAGAAGCGGAACTGTTGGCTTGTCGTCAAGGTCCGACAGAGACTTTGATGTCATATTATGGCCGGATGACTACTATTTGGAATGCCATCCTTGACCACAATCCTCTTCCCTCATGCTCCTATGCTCCGTGTGCTTGCGAATGGGTCACGCTTATGACTGCTCGACACGAAAAAAAGCGGGTTCGTGACTTCCTGTTAGGACTGGATGAACAATTTGCTAATATTCGTTCTCCTCTTCCTTCTTTAGATCTTATTTATAATCGTTTATTACAAGATGAAGGAGTCCGTAATTTATCGTCTAGTAGACAAGATACCGCTTCAGAACCTATGGCTTTTGCAACCCGTGTTCACCACAGTGCTCGAAATTCAGTAGGGGCAGGGGGGACGTGATGGCCGAACTGACCGTCGCAATGCTTCCGAACCTTCTAAATATTTTTGTATCGCTTGTCAACGTTCGGGTCATAGCTTGAAATTATGTTACAAAGTCACGGGTAAATATCCCGAGTCCTGGACTGGACCTCGCGACCGTATACACTTGGACCCGAATGCTACGGATTTAACAAATGCAGTGTTTGTACCAGAACCTCGTGGGAAGCCTGCCTCTGACCGGGGTAAGCAACCCATCTATGGTCCTTCTCCGAAAGCCCATATGGTCTTGGGCAGCCATGGTATGTCTTCTTCTCGACCCCTCACTCCCTTTGATAAGCTGGACCTCAATTCGTTATCACTTAGCGAGTTGGACGAATTGGGTTCGTTATGGCAGGCACACAAGTCAGACTCGGCCGATACCCGTCTTCATGGTAATTCTCTGTCTCTTACTTGGATCATTGACACCGGAGCATCCCACCATATGTCGGGTTGTCTCCGTTATTTTTCTAATGTTCAGACTAATAATCCCCTCTTCGTTGGCCTACCCAATGGGGATCTTACTGTTGCCACCAAAAGCGGCGATATACACTTACCGTCCCGTCTCATTCTTCGTAATGTTCTATATGCCCCTAACTTACATTGCAATTTAATATCCGTTTCCAGCCTCCTTATTGACACCACTCTTACCATTCAATTTTCGCATAATCTTTGTTTTATCCAGGACCGTACTTCGAAGACGGTGACTGGTGCACAAAACGAGGGGCTCTACTACCTTAAAAGTGTCCGTGATGATCAAGTTAGCGCATACATGGTTGAGTCCGTTGACACTACGGAACTATGGCACCGAAGGTTGGGGCATCCCTCGTCCCATATTTTTTGCTTTCTTTCATTTCTTAAACATTCTTCTAAAATTAACAATGTTTTTCATAATCCTACATGTGACATTTGTTTACGCGCGAAGCAAACTCGCGAACATTTTAATTTAAGTTCTACTCGTGCTACTTCCATTTTTGATCTTATACATTGTGACCTTTGGGGTCCATATTCGGAAAATGCTTCATGTGGATCTCGGTATTTTTTAACAATTGTCGACGATTTTTCACGGTCCACTTGGTTCTATCTCTTACGTCGTAAAAGTGAAACAAAACCAAAATTATTACAATTTTTTGCTATGATAGAACGTCAATTTAATAAGAAAATTCGCACTTTGCGCACCGATAATGGGACGGAATTCCGCCCCCTCATTCCTTTTTTTAACGACAATGGGATATTTTTTAAAACTTCCAATGTTGATACCCCTCAACAAAATGGTCGGGTAGAACGTAAACATCGTCATATACTTAACGTTGCAAGAGCACTTCTTTTTCAAGCCTCCCTTCCTTTGTATTTTTGGGGCGAGTGTGTTTTAACTGCGGTACATTTAATAAACCGAACTCCGACATCTCTTCTCACGGGCAAAACGCCCCACGAAATCCTTTTTAACAAATCTCCTGATTTTTCAACTCTTCGAGTTTTCGGTTGTCTCGCTTACGCTAAGACATTAAATCGTTCCAATGATAAATTTGCGTCTCGTAGCAGAAAATGTGTTTTTATTGGCTACCCATTTGGAGAAAAAGGTTGGCGACTTTGTGATTTAAAATCCGGCTCCTCTTTTGAATCTCGTGATGTTATTTTTATCGAAAGCGAATTCCCTTTTAAAAATCTTAATATTCACGACTCACCCGACAATACAACAACGTCTCGTGACACATTGCCTCCCATTGACTCAACCTTCCTTGTCTCCACCTCAACGGACCCGACGCCACCCTTTTCTACTACATCCCCACCCCCAACATCTGACCAACCACATATAGACCCATCTATTACCTCACCCACTACAGTTCCTCCCCACAACCACTCTTTCGCTCCAACTCCACCAACACCTCCGCCTGATTCGGCCATTTCAACGCAACTAGGCAGGGGCCATCGTCCAAAAATACCCAATTCCAATCTCAATGATTACGTTCTCTCCCGTCGTCCCTAGCTCGTTGCATTCACTTCTTGCATCATCATCGTCTACAGGTACCGACTTTCCCATCTCTCATTATCTTACTTATGACAAGTTTTCTCCTAAACACAAAGTTTTTTTGTCGGCCGTGACTAAACACCACGAGCCCAGTTTTTATAATGAAGCCGTGCAGGTTCCTGAATGGCGTACAACCATGCAATTGGAAAGTGACGCCCTTGAGAAAAACAACACTTGGACTCTCGAGCCACTCCCTCCAAACAAGAAAGCAATTAGCTCTAAATGGGTATATAAAATTAAGTACAATGCGGATGGATCGATCGAACGCTACAAAGCTCGCTTGGTTGTCATGGGCAACCGACAAGTCAAAGGCGTGGATTATAATGAAACCTTCTCCCTTACTATAAAACTTGTCACTGTTCGTACTCTACTTGCCATTGCCGCCGCTAAGAAATGGGTCCTTCATCAGATGGATGTCCATAATGCATTCCTTCATGGAGACCTCGCTGAAGAAGTCTACATGAAACCACCACCGGGTTTCCCTCCATCCGCCAATGGGTCCGTATGTCGCCTATGAAATTCTCTCTACGGCCTCCGCCAAGCCCCACGGTGTTGGTACGCTAAACTCGCTTCCGCTCTCACCACATATGGTTTCACACAATGCCCATATGATCACTCATTATTTTCTATCTCTCGCCCGGACACCGAGGTACATATTCTTGTCTATGTTGATGATTTAGTCATATGCGGGAATAATCAAGTCTTCATCGACCAATTTAAAGAATATTTGAGCAAATGCTTTCACATGAAGGACTTAGGGGCCCTAAAATATTTTCTTGGCCTCGAAATTGCTCGCAATACCTCGGGAATTTTTATTTCACAACGCAAATACGCGCTTGATATCTTACATGAAGCAGGTCTTCTCGGTACAAAGCCTACCTCTGTCCCTATGGAACCCAATCATCGTCTTGGGATCTCAAAGGTTGCCCCTATGACGGACCCACAACCCTACCGACACCTTGTGGGGCGTCTTGTCTATCTCACAATAACTCGACCTGAATTAACCTATTCCGTACATATCTTAGCCCAATTTATGCAAGCTCCCACAACGGAACACTGGTACGCGGCTCTTAATGTGGTTCGTTATCTAAAAAATTCACCTGGCCAAGGCATTCTTCTTCGGGCCGATAGCACCTTACAGCTTAACGCATATTGCGATGCCGACTATGCTACTTGCCCGACTACCCGCCGCTCTCTCTCCGCGTACCTTGTCTTCTTAGGTGCTTCTCCCATTTCTTGGAAGACCAAAAAGCACGCCACCGTGTCCAAGTCATCTGCCGAGGCCGAATATCGCGCCATGGCTGTCGCCGTATATGAACTTAAATGGTTAAAAGGCCAGCTCCAGTTTCTCGGTATACATCATCGTCATCCTATTAAACTCCGCTGTGACAACAAGTCCGCTCTTTACATTGCTCGCAACCTGGTTTTTCACGAAAGGACTAAGCACATCGAAGTCGATTGTCACTTTATTCGTGATGAAATACAAAAAGGCGTTATTGCTCCAAGCTATGTACACACTAAGACACAACTCGCCGATATCCTTACGAAAGCTTTGGGTCGCACCTCGTTTGAAGACCTTCTTTCCAAGTTGGGTGTCTCAACTCTCCACACTCCAACTTGCTGGGGGATGTTACACAACCCATAGCCATTGCTACTCAAGAGAGCCGTTGGCTGCTACTCAAGAGAGCCGTTGGCTCCTCCAATCAAGGAAGATACCTTCCTATATTAGACCCACAACATATTCCCTTTGTATATTTGCCTTACATAAACATATTCACTTGTGTATATAATTAGGCTTGTCGATTAGTTTGTACACACAATTACTTATGTTAATATAATTATATTTTCCATATTCCATATTCCAAAGATAACACCTCTCATTGCCCCATTGTTTCTAGGATAAAACCTCCCTTTTGTTGTAAGGAGGTATGTCTCTCTTCCGTTTAGGGTGTTCCCCGACCTATTTGCATATTCTAACATGGTATCAGAGCCCAATGTTTCGTCTTGGGTTTAGAATTTAAACTGAGCCCAAATTATGCCACTGGTGGAGGGCTTCTTCAAGGATTCATTAATTCTCACTCCGGTGCGCTACCACGGGTTCGCCTTTGTTTCGAAAGAACCTCACATGTGAGTGTCCCACAACGTTGGAGAAAGGGAGATTACATCACTTTATAACTAAGTGGGTTATTCATCCCATTGCCAATTAGTTTGAGGATAAAACTTCCCTTGACTTATCAAATGGTATGCCGGTCCTCCGTTTAAGTATGCCCCAACCCGCTTGCATGTTCTATCATGATGCAACAGTCTCTCTCACTTTTATAATTATTATTGCACGGCCTCAAAAGAGGAATGAAGTAATCTATGCTTTGCTCTCATTCGTAAAATTGTTCCACAAGAAGTGTTTACAAGCTTGAAATCACAAGAACAACCAAGTACAAGGACTCAAGGAGTTGCTCCTGAACATGGGAGTGAAAATATCAATATTATAATATATTCATATGATCAGAATCTTATCGCTTTCAGAGCCTAACTTACTGTTTCAAAAAGTGAATATCGGGATTAGAAGATTTTTCAACATGTACTAGCTATGTCTCATCAATTAGAGTTCATACACTTTAACTAGCCAAATTGGATTTGGTCAAAAAATGAGGTGAGTGACAAAATGCTAAGAAAAACAAAAGAATAAATTCAGTGATAAATTAGTAAAGTGCCAAACTAATAAAAAAAAAGTATTTTACTTTGAAAAAAAGCTTATGTCTCCATTTATTTTGTCAAACTTACCATTTTTTTTTTGGTTTTTTTTTTTAAATTGGAAAAATATATTATTTCACAAAAAGTTTTTTTTATTTCCATGAACTTTTGTCCTAACTTACCTATCACTTCTATCAACCTATGCAATGTTCTAGCGATATTAGAATTTAAATCAAAATCGATGTTCACCTCGATTTAAGGTGCGCTACTATTTTATTCTCCGTAATTATTTTGGTTATACATAATGTTGTAACGGAGACGTCCCGTTACCCAGTAGTTAGTTGATTAGGGTGATAAGAACAAAATTTAGCGAATAAAAAATAAAGATGACACACAGATATACGTGGTTCTTTAGTAAAATAATTGGTTACGTCCACCCGGAAAGAGAACAAAATTTACTATTGTGGAGATAATTGTACAACAGTAGACTGATACACACGCGCTACTAAGAGCCAAAAGTGTACCCAATTCTACCAACAAATATAGCAGTCTCAAATAGACAAAAGAGACTACCCTGCCGAGATGAAGGACAAACGATCTTGATGCCAGCAAAATCCGAACATACATCTTCAATCTCCAAATTCAGATGAACACCAATCTACTTGAGCCCGGAACAAACTGAAACTTCCTCTCAAAGGAAATCTCACAAATCGACTCCCATAAGATTGTGCTAATTAAGAAATAATATCTCTACCTCCTTCAATTAACCTAGACTAATACAAGGGTCTTTATATAGATTTATTCCACCCTGAATAAGAGACCTAGACCAATTAGGAAACAAAGACTATTAGGAAACTATTAATAGTAATTTCCTAAACTAACACTAATAGGAAATTAATATAATTTCCTAAAAGCATACAACTACTAATTACCAAAAAAACAAAAGCCTTAGTCAAAGAGTCAAACTCTAAGAAAGTAAGGGACGTCCATATGTTAGAAGTTAGACATTGAAATGCCTGACATGCATCCGAAGCATGCACATAAACTGTCCTTGCATCAATATTGTACTTCGGCTTTGTTCCTTCGAATGTTCTTCTTGTCTTTCCGTCTTCGACACAAATTAAAGGCATCAAATTCACAACAATCTCCACCTTGACTTGAGTTACCCAAAAACGAACCAAACCATGAAGAACCAAAAATCAGCTTCAACATGATCGATTTTCAAGTCACTACCTGCCCCAGTAGTCTCCACTCTGACTTGAACACAACCCACAAAAACGGACAAACGAACCAAGTGTGCAACAAACGTGACCAAATATACAAAGTACCAAATGTAGCAAGCTGAAGCTACCAAACGTACTAAGTATCCAATATATCTTCATACCAACAGGAAGGCCAAACGTAGCAACACTCCGAAGAGGACAAAAGCTACCAAACGTGTTAGAGAGTTTAGGGTTTAGTATAAGATGTCAAGGTGACGGCTCCGGTACGACGGCTGTCATTAGGGTTTGGTAATACTTAGGGTTTATTGTAAGGTATTATAAATAACGACCATTCTATGTTATCAATAACACAACTCATTATGCATTATTCTCTTTATAAACTTATCAAAACGTCAACACAAATATATGAGATACCTAAAATCATTAATGATGGACGATGTACCAAAACAGCACACACAAGATTCCAAACAAAATCTCCTCCAACAGATCCATGCCAAATGTAACGTCGTACCAAATTGCCCAATGCATGACTTTTCTCATGAACCACAACTCGTATTTGATCAATGTAGTATATCAAATTCACGATTTCTTTTTAATGGACATATGATGGTTATTTAATGGTTATTTAATTAGTGTCTAGTTGTTAATGTTAACTTGTTATATATGATGGTAAATATTATCTCGAACAATTGCAAATGTACGTACAACTTAACTTCACAATTTCTGTCTTTTTTTTTGTAATTTATCTCAAGCACTTGCTAGATTAACTTAAGTCAACTCTTAAAGACTCAAATATTTCCATTCTATTACGAATTACTTTTTGCTAAAGGTAAATAATCTTAAATCTAAAAATTAGTGTAGGTTGTATAAGTTTGTACAGCAAAGGTGAAAACATTTTCAAAATAATGCTAAAAAACTAAATATTTATTGTTTTAGGTCGGGTTCAAAACTATTTATCAAAATGGTGTCCACGTAGGCTTGAGTTTTCAAAACCTGAAACACGAACAAACACGCTATTGGAAATGACGTGTCTTTAATTTTTTTTTTTTAAAAAAATTGTACTGTTCACAGACACGCCAATGGGAATGACGTGTCTCTTTAAGAAAACCCGCCATTCCCAATGACGTGTTTACTTTTAGTCCATTTTTGTAAGTTTGCATTTTCCTACTCACTAAAAACACGCCATTGCCAATGGCGTGTTTCCTCCGTGTTTTTGGTTCGCGAAATCCGAACTTACGTGGACACCATTTTGATAAATAATTTTAAACTCGACCCAAAACAACAAATACTTATGTTTTGAGCATTATTTAAAAAATGCTTTCAACAAATGTTTTATAAAGCGGTAAAAGCACAGATCAAGCTTTATCGTCTCTGGTTTACTGGTTATATTAACCATCAATCCACTTTTTCTTACCAAGTCTCCCTTATAACCAACACTTTTCGTTTTTTCGTTTTAAGGTTAAGACGGAGAAAATGAGGCTCATCTACAAAAAAATATAACCATTTTTTGATAAAAAAAGTTACTCCCTTTGTTACGGTCGTTTGTTTACCTTTACTTTTGACACAATTATTAAGAAAATAATATGGGACCACTTGTGGTTGTACTTCGTGGATACAAGTGGGTAATAGTCTCATTGGGTGATCAAATTACTCATAGATTATCTTCCTACTATAGAAAGGTAAACAAATAAATGAGACACTCTAAAATGAAAATAGTAGACAAATGACCGGGATGTAGGGAGTACATAACAATTTTCAAGATGTAACATTCTGTCATTAAAATGATTACATTTTATCATTAAAATGATGCTCCGTAACATTTAGTCCGTTTATAATGTAGACGAAAAGTGATCATTCACAACGAGAATTTACTAACATTTATCATATACAACCTCACTTGAAACTTCTCTAAGAATTTGCTAACATTTTTCATATACAACTTCATTTCATACACACTTATCTATTCCTTTCGACGATCATGTTAGGTGCCTCTCCCTTATTTCCTTATATCACCAACTTCACTTTTTTTGGTCATTTATTTTTGTCCATCTTTAGACATCGCTAGATTCGCTACCACAGACTCCTATGTTGCCTTTGCCTTCCCCTCGACATTAACTATACCTTTGTGAGTTTGGTGCCGACGCTCTCATGAGTCGACTTCTAACGAATTCCGACGGACTAAATTAGCTACATAACTTAAATTCGGTAAACAAAAAAATGAGCATAAATATATGGTACATTCCATATTCACCTAGCGAAATGAGAATTAGGAAAACGGATATTTAGTGTGTGTTTGACATAACTTTTCAAAGTGTTTTTGGACTTAAAAACATTTTTTTGGCCAAAAAGCACAATAATTTAAAAGTTAAAAAATGTTTTTCAAAAACTAAAATGTTTTTTTTGCTCATAAAAATGGAAGCTATATAAGTGGAAATCAACAATATGTTGTAAGATAATCGGTAGAAAAGTTTAGAATACGAATACTTGAATCATGGTGTATGTTTCTAACATTAGAACCACAAATATTTGCTCATTTGCACACATGCAATTTTTTGACAAAAGAAAATAAATCATATTAGTTCAATAGTTCATATGTATAATTTTTAACCTTATGATCGAGTAGTAAAATTAATAGAGATAATTTGGACCATTGAACAGAAATTACCATATTAAAAAATTCAAGCTACTCTTGGTGAGATTCATGGGAAACGCATACGGAGTATATATATTTAGGAAAATATACTATTTACCTCATTATATAATGTGTACCTATTATATTAGTACTTTTTATACCATTTTTCCATTAATTTGTATATGATCTCTCGATAAGTTTATTAAGAGACCGTCTTTTAAGAGACCTACTGGTGTAGTAATGTTAGGGTCTTAGGGAGATGAAGGTTTATATGGTGATTACTACTTGGTCTTTTTGTGCTATGTTTTTAAGTTGTTTTTCGTATTTTTTATTTTTAATTTACCATTTGATTGTATTCCGCCACGTGTCCTTCTATTATCTACTCAATCTAGCATTTTTATTTTATTGTATAAATAGATAAGTAATTCACTATTTTCACTTACTATATTAAGAAATAGGACAATAAATATCGAATATAAAGTTTACAAAAATAAAAGTACCATTAAAATGAAAAGAAAGGGGCACTTCATCGCTTGACCTCCCAATAAATAAATTTTCAGATAATATTACGAGTACTATTTATGCTAATTATTGTCTCTAAGATAACATAAGATTCAAGATATATGTGCTTGATTTGGATTTTGAAGTGTCGTTTTACAATAACGACGTCTAAGATGATGATGATAAATTAAAAAACAACATGCTTGAAGCGTGTTTTAAAATACCTCCTCCTTTCAACTCACTCTACAACTGTACATCTAATTACAATTTTCGCTCAATATATAAGTGAAAATATATTCATGTATGATTTTATTTGATTCGTATTTACGAGTACATTAAAAATGTTTTAACTTTTATAATTTTTGCAAATACATATCTAAGTATATTTAGCGCGTAAAACATATATTGACAAATTTGAAAAAATAAAATGGTAGAGTGGAGTTGAAGGGAGGCTATGAACAATAAACTGTCTTAACCAACGCCTATATTTATTCGGCAAACCTAACGCCATGTTAGAGTGTTAGTTCACTACAACTCTACAAGTCCTTTCTATATATAAGTACACTATATCATCATAACTTCATTCACTACCAAAAATCAAATATCACAAATTTCATACATATTATGGCTACGAATACTCTTCTTGCACCTTTTCTTAATTTTTCGCCCTTGAACAACATGAGAACTGTTCAAGCAAAGGCATCAGTAACCACAGTTGACGACTACGCGATTCCGGACTCGGAATTAGAATTAAAATCCCATAGGATTTGGCTGTCAAATGTAGTAGTAGTTAGAAGGGCAAAAGTAAAAAGAAAATGGCATGTAAATGGTTTAAGAAGGTTAATAGTCATGGTTATAGTACATGGCTTAGCTATGTTTGCACCTTTTACTTTTAACTGGGGTGCACTTGGAGTGGCTGTTGTTCTGCATGTGTTAACTGGGATGTTAGGTATTACGCTGTCGTTTCATAGAAATTTGACTCATCGGAGCTTTCGACTTGTTAAATGGCTCGAGTACTTGTTTGCCTATTTTGGTTGTCTAGCCCTTCAGGTTTGTCCGTTATATTAAGTAATATTGTAATGCCTTTTTTTTAATGACCATGAAATCCACCGCCGCTATCTTGGTTGCTCATGAATGGGCTATGCCACTAGTTGTACCATTTTTAGGGTGTAAAATTCGAGCTTTTTAATAAAGTATTTGGATTTTAAGAATATGAGTTTTATTAGAAAGTATTTGAACTCATGCATTTACACATTAAAATACGAACTTTGAATTAGCTCAGAAAAATTACATATAAGCTCAAATATTTATACCTTGGTTATACAATATTTATATACAACTCGTGCACAATATAAAACAGTTGGTCTCATTAAATACGGGGCATATCTGTCTCCAATGAAGACATATCAGATCTCATCTCACAAGGAGGTTAGTCGGATCCCCTCCCACTTACCTTCTTATGAGAGGAGATCCGACCCGCCTTTGACAATAATGATATTTATTATAATTTCTTTTCGAAACTAAGCAGGAAAATTTGGAAATGTGTTAATCTTTCAGTAAATACTAGTATAGACCCCGTGCTACAACACGGTATTTGTAGAACAGTGTGTTAGAGAAAGTTGTAATTAAATTGATATAATTAACTAATTTTAAAATTTAATAAATCTACTATTTATAATTAAAGTTATGTATTAAAAGGATTATATTATTATTCAGGGACATTTAAGTAAAGAATAAAATGAGTTTTTAAGTAATAAATAATTTTACCGTAAAAGATTAAATTATGTCACATAAATACATAATATATATTGATAATAATGTGTAGGGCTTATTCTTATGGTTGTATTTAAGATTTACAAGATATATTGATAACCCCATTTTATATTGGAAAAAAGTTAAATCACGGACTACAACATTAATGAAGCAACTTGAATAAAAAAAAAATGTAAATAGACTTAATCTTTTAGTTTGAGGGGAGAAATGAGAATTAAACTTGGAGTGAACTCACTTCCAACTAAGCTATGTTGCCATGAATAAGTGCTAGGAGCCTAGGAAATGGACTTTAAAGAATTAAACATTTATTAAAGGAAGTACGAAAGTGAGTATCTTTGTCACGTGCTATTTGTATTTACAACCAATGATCGATCCAGATGTTGGATTAGAAAATTTGGCTTGTTCATAAAAATAAATAAAGTTTGAGACTTTATATAAGAAAGCATTTTTAAAATAATGCTAAGAAAATAAGTACTTGTCTTTTTGGGTCGGTTTCAAAACTATTTATTAAAATGGTGTTCACGTAGGTTTGGGTTTTCAAAACCTGAAACACGGAACAAACACGTCATTCCCAATGGCGTGTCTTTAAATTTTTTTTTTAATCCAAAAAAAAAATTTCTTTTAAAAAAATGGTACTGTTCACAGACACGCCAATGGGAATGTCGTGTCTCTTTCAGAAAACCCGCCCTTCCCAATGGCGTGTTTGCTTTAATCCATTTTTGTAAGTTTGCATTTTTCTACTCACTAGAAACACGTCATTGGCAATAGCGTGTTTCCTCCGTATTTTTGGTTCGCGAAATCCGAGCCTACGTGGACACCATTTTGATAAATAGTTTAAGACCCGATCCAAAAAAACAACAAATACTTATTTTTTTGAACATTATTTTAAAAATGCTTTCCGTTATATAAAGAAGCTAGATGTTGATAATTATACTTATTTTAATCTTTATTATTATATAATTATGCTTCGTTTTTGTGATATGTGAGTCAAGAATTTTAACTCATGATTTTGATACTTTATCGACATTATACTACTGAAGTAATTATGTGCTAATTAAGCTTATATATAACTATTTCTATTATTCTAAATTTATAGATTATTAAATTTTAAGGCTCCGCGAATTTTGGATTATAAGAGCTTCATAAACAAGTTGAGAGGAAAAACAAATTATGCCAGACATTAAAAGTAAGGACTTTTTTATAGTTATTACTACCTACTATGATCATTGTTTTGATAACAGATACCAAAAACATTCTCACTTAAAAAATACTACCAATAAGATTATCAGATCTCATCCATACCCAATAAAACTCAATCTCAACCGTTTATTTTGAATATTAATCTTAAGTTGTAAATTTTTTCCTTATATTACCCCTTCCCCCATTGTTATGTTGGTTCCCATTCATTCACTATCAAATTTACTAATCTACTTCTTCTCTTCTATTCTCAG
Organism: Heliosperma pusillum; assembly: GCA_022085475.1. Lineage (NCBI taxonomy): Eukaryota > Viridiplantae > Streptophyta > Magnoliopsida > Caryophyllales > Caryophyllaceae > Heliosperma > Heliosperma pusillum. The sequence goes on along the minus strand of JAIUZE010004843.1, from coordinate 14,413 downwards.
TTAACTTAACTGTTTTCTCTTTTTTTTTTGAATCTAATTTCAAAAACTTTAGTTCATATAACATCCTATCAAGTAACACTTTTTCTTTTGTTATAATTAACCATTTTTCTTTAGTTTGTAGCTGTGTGAAATTAGGTTTCGTAACTTCACGATTTATGTAAGTAATTTTTGGGCATTGTTGGTGGTAAATGTGTAATTAGATGGCGGAGAAGGCCATTGAATACGAGTTGAAGATGGTTAAGTGTGAAAATTCACACTTTCAAGCGAAAAGTCAAAAGCTTAGAGAAGCTAATGATCGATTTGCTTACGAATCTGAAGGCAAATGATGTTGAAAAAGAAGGGATATGGTTAAACTAAAGTAACTTGTTGATCTTGACGATTAGACCAGGTAGGTGCGTTAGATAATGAAATTAGGTTTAAACGAATTCCAAAAGGTAAGATAGTTAACAAAGAGATATGGGTTAAACGAAGCGCAAAATGGTCTCTTCAAACGTTGTCTGGATCTAGTGTTTTAAATATAAAAAAATTATTGGTAGTAGTTATTAAGAGAAAATTTTGTTGGTATTAGCTCTCAAAACAGTAGTTATATTAAATAGTAAGTTATCAAAGAACCCTAAAAGTAAAGGAAAAAAAATATAAATAAACTATAGGTTATAAGAAATCCAATAAATACAATAGTTGAGATAATTTTTTTTTCTCCAATAAAGTTAAAAACCCCGTCTCAAAAATAATATTCACCATACTTTACCACTATGCTAAGTATAGAATTATGTTTTTTAGTTAAAATGATTGCTTATTAACATTTTTCTCTCAGAAAATAGGTAGGGTCCAACCCATATAACTAATGGGTTGGATTCGTTCCTGTTTAGAACAAATATTAAAGAAGATGGAGGGAATCAATTATAAACATTTTAACGGTTAGGCAAAGCTAAATGCAAATAAATGATCAATTCACTATCATAGAAGTTTTGAAATAAACAGGGAAAAATATCAACCAACACACTCTAAAATAAAGAATATAAATGTAAATAAATGACTAACACACAGTTATACCACACAAAACCAATCGACTCCAAACCTGAAATTGAACCACACTAGAACCTCTGACCCGAGCTCGAACTGAACCGAACATGATCAAAACTTTGTTGACCCAAAACTGATGTGATACCCCTGCGATATCGGAAAATAAACATACACAAAAACATGCGGAAAATAGAGAGTTTTTTAAAAAATTTATTACAAACCACGCGGAGTATCAAGACAAGAGTCCAAATAAAGTGTAAGAGTACTACAAGGGGAAACTAAGTCCCTCCAAACAACAATAAATCCAAAAGATAGAGTCTAAGCGAAAGAGGTAATCGTCGAAGTGTCAACGCTCGCTAGCTTGCACATGTCACGCCCAAAACCAACATCGACTTATACCTATTCATTCATTAAACATGAATGCCACAGTCAGTGGGGAGTAACTCGGGGCTCTCCCAGCCATATCACATGAAAACAAGCACAATTAGATCATATAAGCATACATTAACATACATGTATAAATGTCATACCAACTCGAACGATAACATTACACATTCACGATATGAACATGTGAGAAGACACGCCTTGGAAATTGTATAGCTACTAAGGGAGCGTTTGGTTCAACATATTGGAATGGATTCTAATATCATAGAGGTATGGAGTTAGAACCCCATACTTGTTCATAAGTGTTTGCTTGAGTCATGGAATTGATATAATATAGTAATAAGTTGGAATGGAGTTAGAATCTTGGGTGTATATATGGGTATGAGATATCAAAGGGTTGAAATGGAGTTAGAATCCATTAGGTATCTAACTCCATTCCAAAAGCCTCCAACCAAACACTAGAATGGACTGAATCCATTCCAATCCATTCCAAAACCTCCAACGAAACACCCCCTAAATGGCTTGCATATCACCACTAGTAGCCATAGAATCGAAAGGACTAGAGACGAGACAACCAACACAATGCAATGCATCCAAAAATCTAATCACACACCAAGTCATATACCAGAACATATCATCATAGTCAGCCAACATGCGAATCAAACATACTCTCAGTTAGCATCAGTATTAGGAAAGCAAGATGACCCTAGACACTAATCCTCCCGGTAGGACCACAATAATATAATACGGACCTAGTCTAAACCTGCTAGACTCTCGGGATGAACGTTTCCTGATTCGACTTGCGATACACGTTTTGCATCCAAGACTCGGTCGACAGAACGGAAGCCGAGTACCACGAATTTGGTAGAACGAAGCAAAAGAGGCGGAAGAGAATGACTATACCAAATCTGGCGACAACGGAAAGGTTGCCCTATCAGAGTCAAGAAAGTACGCTACATGCAATGACACCACCTCGCAAGAATACAACATTTGTCGGCCGGGTCGATAAACGTTAAGCGTTCGCCTTCCACCAACGTCGTCATAAGCACAAGCACAAGAAAATGTATCCCCATCGCTTCGACATAAAGTCCAAAAATTACAAGGGTACAAACGGAAAATGATAGTTCAACATCTTCCAACAAACAAAACTCAACCGACTATTCAAAACATACCTGACTCAAATGAGTGAAACATCCAAAACCATCAATGAACATGTGAATAAGGCCATATGATATGCGATATAACTCATACATGAATATTCTACAACATTCCATAATATTATAGTGTAGACAGACCGTAAATTATCGCGTACAAATAATATTAGAAAGAATTGTGAGAAATGGGAAACATAGGGTCTCTAACCGCTGTCGGCACCGGCGGCCGGCCCACCGGTTGGGTGCCAAGGACAAAGCACAAAGCTGAACCAAATACGGAGGGACCTCCCAGCCGGCCGGTCCACCGACCAATTTGTAATATCGACTCAAGTACGACATCAAACAACATTCCAAACATCATGTGATTCTCAAACCATCCAACATAATTATCAAGGGGAGTAATTAAACAAACTTTAATGACTTATAATAACATAAATATATTTAGCTTCAAAGGGGATGTGTTAACAACCAAATTACCAACACCCAACATTTCATAGAAATTGAGTCACAAATCAACCACTTAACATTTGCGAGACATAAATTCATGATAAGAACAACAAAGAACTTATCTTTATCATTAAATAATACTCTAAAACACATAAAGTAACACATAATGCGATATCGAGTAACCCATCAACATTACCTTTTGCTAGACTACTCCTCAAGCTCCTCTTCGATTAGGAAATAGTCTTTGTCCGGGTCTTCTAAATCTCAACATTAGAATACAAAAAGATGAGAATTTTTCACCTTAGAGAAAGACGGTCGATTTGAATAATTGAGAAAGATCACGTCTTTCTTACCTAGAAAGATAGAGGGTGAAGAGAGAGGAAGAGTAGTACAAAAACCAATGAGTTTGGTTAAGAAATGAAGGAGATATGGAAGTTCCAAGCTTTAAGAGGAAGAAGGTTGAATGGAGTTAGGATTTAGAGATCGATAGATATGTTGCTGAGATTTTAAGGCAGAAAATGGTGTATGGTGATTTTTTTTTTAGGAATATGAGGTAGTAAAAGACCCAAATCTCAAAGTGGGTTTACTCAACTTGCATTTTCAACTAGAGTCCATTATGGATTCCTGACGGACGGAAACGAAACGGTTTCTACCCATTTAAGCTAAAATATTATTTAAAGTCAAAGCTAACGGTAAATAATAAATAAATCGATTATTTGGGATACTCTAATTCTAAGCCGAAAATTACAGGTGTTACAACTGACCCAACCTGAAACCACCTAACCCGAAAATTAACCGACCAAACATAACTCTAGTTGAACAAACAAAGACTTGTATTTACTAATAAAAAAAGCACAATTAAAGTAAAAATAAGAATTTATACTAAACACACTTTTTATTCTCCTTAATAATTGACTCAAAAATAACCGGAGCCCGAAATAACCTGATCCGCTTGACCCAAAAATGACCCGACGAACATATCGAAACAGACCTGAAACCCCAAATGACATGTCCCGCCCCAACTGACTAGAAAATGTGACGCACCCAAACTGACTAGACCCAAACTGGCTTGACCAGGACCTGACCCGACTGACCCGTTTGCCTGATCTACACATAATTAACATAATTTTAAACTAAGTAGAAAAATATTTTATATAAGTTTATTTCTAGACGTGGTTGATTTAATATTTTGTGCAAAATTATGATACACATTGTAAGTTTAAATTCACTTGGTTGATATCCAATTTTTGAAAACGAAATTGTTCCATCTTTAATGAGAATTGTATTTTAAATTAAGCAATTCATGTAGAAATGTTTTATATTAAATTTAATGTTTTTATGGGTATGGTATTGAATAAATAGGGAGATCCAATTGGATGGGTGAGGACACATAGATACCACCATAAGTTTACGGACACTACACGAGATCCGCATAGTCCACTTGAAGGATTCTGGTACAGTCACATCAGTTGGATCTTTGACACGACCGTCCTTGCTGAAAAGGTAATGATTTTAGGCTGCGTTATATCAGTATTCACAAATTTTATTTTAGAACTGTTGTACATGTTTAAATAATTAAATAAATTAATGTGACAAAAAAAAAAACAGATCTTCTAGGAAATGACAAATCTTTTCCCTAACCATTAATTAGAATTGTCCTTTTGCTTACTCCATTCATACTCGAATCCTTAAAATAAAGTATCACCTTAATTACACATCACCTCATAATTTGTACATAGATCATCGCTTATACTTTAGCTCTAATATTTCCTCATTCCTTGCCTTACTAACCCCTTTTATGTCTTATCCAATTCGTATCGATGTCTATATTTGTATTACGTGCGCTCACAACCATTAATAACTTAAGTCATTTCCTCAATCTAGCACATAAGTACCTCAATTATTTCTTTATTATTACAAGACCCAAATTACCAAAGTTGTCAACCATAACCTCCAAATCATATCCAATGATAATCATACTCAACACATTATCCAAACCGTGTTCATTATTCAAAAGCTCAAACAATAATGTTCAACTTTAATTACATATCCTTCCACATCCCTAAATTTATTTCGCATCGTTCACTCACTCAATTCAAGACCCTCCAAAAGCTAAAATCGTCTCCTAATACTCCCAATTTCCCACACGACGACTATGCACAAACTCACATTATAGCCTCTCAATTTTCTTCCTTTACATCCATCAATACTTCTAAGTTACCAACAATACTTTCTTGATCACAAAACATTTGTAATAGCCTAAAGATTCCTCTAACACCCATCATTAGCCAACAATTACATTCCCAAATCATTAAATTTTCTCATGCTCCAAATTGTCAACACACACGTTCAACTCTCACTCATTTAAAACACACACGGTCGAGTCATGCCTACTCGGACGAGTTCCCTAACACACTCAGTCGAGTCAAGCCTACTCGACCGAGTTCCCTAACCTATATGGTCGAGTCATTCCTACTCGATTGATTTCCTCACACATTTATGCCAAATTCCCGAATAAGTCCTAGTTTAACATGTTTGTATATGTACATTAGTAAAGTACAAACTCAATACACTTAACAATACATATTTTCATCGTAACATATTCCTCATCATTTTATTTCGTTTTCAGGTTCACAATCATGCTAACATTCTCACAAACCGCATATATACATTATTCCTGATTGCCAACTCATCTTATTTCAACCATTTGTACCTATCATACATCTTTACTCAATTACCAACACCTCATTTTTATAGACTTATATTCAATCACATAACATCCACTCTATCTACCCACAATAAGATCTCGCCACGTGGTAACCGGCTCAAGACTAAGAAGCCAAGGTACACTTGAGGACGTCTCTCCAACCGTACCAAGACGAATCGTAGAATCTCCACCCAGGTTCATTTTATTAGACGATCTTATATTCGTTTTGGGTTCATTGGTTTCAGGTTCCAAAATCGTCGCTTTGATACCACTTTGTAACACCACCATTTACCCAAGGTAAAAGAAAGGCTAATATCCTGGTTTCCAGAGTAATGCATCAAAATCTTAAATTAAGAAACAATTATTGTAAATCAAAATTTGAGTGATATACAACAAAGACTCTCAAGCAACAAGTGATAAGCTAACGGCGGAATATAAACAAGTCTACTATCACAAAAGTCAAAAACTAAACTAGATTCTCGGCTCGTCATCTCTCGTCTCGATGTCCCAACAAGCATCATCCTTGTCATCAAATGCCTGCAAGTCTAATTACCCACCACATGACCGACAATATCAAGTAGATCACCGCAAAATAGTTTTAACTCAAAGAACGCACAAGGTCAACAGGAGGTTGAGTAGGAAATATCGATACACAAAAAACATCAATCCATGCGAAAATGTCCACGAGTTCATATACATGTACACCAATATCAAGTAAATCCAATACCATCACATGAATGCAACTCAATCACAAATCAAAGGCGCTTGCTCCAAATTACTAGGCATCAATCTCAATCACAATTAATGGGGCTTGCTACAAATCACAAGGAATATATACATGCTTGCTAAAACTCACAAGGCTTCATGTAGTGCTCGACCATTCTGTGAACCATAAAACAATGATCTTCATACATCATACAATCATCATGGACATTGTCATAATTCTCAACATCTAAACAAATCCATTTCAATATCACTTACTTAACCAAGGTTGAGTAGAGAAATTCCCTACCTTTTCGCAAATCAAGTTAACGAACCTGCAAAATAAGCAAGCATGACCGCTCCTCCACAAAATCGACACCTATATACATATAATACCATATAATTTACACTTTACCCTTAATCAATTGCCCAATTACCCCAAATTTCTGGGGTTTGGTCTCATCATGCGATTCAAGAACACAAGGTATATTTCCAAATTCTAGGTTAAATCATCATAAGATGGCTTAAGATAAGGTTAAAGTAAGACAATTTAAGATTAAATCCTAAGAATTATAAAAAGAAACAATGATTAGATTAAAATTTCCCAAAAAGATAGATTAGAGATGAGTATTATCAAGTAGATCCATAAACCCTCCTTAGATGAGAATAGGATGATACCTAGGGTGTATAAGATAGATTTATGAAGTATGGATCTGAATATGGAAACCTATGAGCCTATTTATAAAAAGCCATAAACTTACTCTAAAAAAAAAGAAAAAAAAAACTAATCAAGAGTTTCGCGACTTGGACGAGTGGCATGGTACTCGACTGAGTGACACCTACTTGGTCGAGTTCCCTACATCATCGATCGAGTGACACAAAAACAGAAGCCATCCTAAACTGCTCCCCTGCCTAACTCGGTTGAGTACACCAATGTACTTTGTCGAGTTCACCATACTCGGTTGAGTATCCCTTCGTACTTGGTCGAGTGACCCTTATAAATAATACAAAGTATTACATAAACCGAATCAAAGGACATGACACCTAAGCTTTATTTGGTCATAGATTTCATGGAAGGTCTATTAGATACCCTATCCAAACCCAAAAGACCTAATGAGCATCAAAAGGGTGATTATAATAGATAAAAGAACTTGAAAAAAATTGACATATATGATAAAAATATGCAACGTCCAACCCTACCATCACCATTGCCAGATCACTTACCTCTAATAGAAATCAAACCAATCCGACGACTAAGGCAGAAGAGAAGAGGGAGCGGTGGGAGGTGAAGTAGAAGAAACAATATGAAGGGTTAGATTTAACTAACTGGGTTTATGAGAAAGGAGAGATGAATAATTTTAAGAGATAAATGAATGTTTATGGCTATATTTTTTGTGATCCATTTTTATCACTAATATAAGACATCCTACTTTTGAGTAAAAAGTTTCATACTTTCGATGTCTAACAGGTAGTTCTCTCTTGGTTCCCTATTAGGCAGTCATTATCAAATACTTAGATAGTTGAAACAATGTCACATTTTCTCGATCCTTATATACAACTCTTATTTTTTCAGCGATGCGGATCATGCATTGTAAAAGACTTAGAGTTACAACAATTTTACAAGTTTATGAGGAGTACATACTTGTTACACCACTTTCTTCTTGGACTACTTCTCTATGCTTTGGGAGGATTTTCTTACATTGTATGGGGAATGGTAAGGAATTACTCTTTGTACTTATATTTTGCGATTTGTACTTACGTCATGATTTTTCAGTTAACAAAATAAATACATAAATCAATAATTTTAGTAGAAAATTTTATATGACTTTGTAGATGATGAGGGCAAAATCGTCACTCAAAAATCAAGATAAATACTTATAAACCAAACAACCTAAGCTAGTAGCTAGGAAAGTAAGGTGTCGGTCCACAGGGACGGGAGATACTTATGAGGTTGCTTAAACTAAGTCTCATGTCTACACAAAGTCACAATTATTTGAGTTTGGGTTTAGTCTAAAACTAATGAACAAAGGTAAAGAAAATGAAAGCAAGTTGAGAAGACTAATATAAACACAGTAAGATGCAAATGACAATCAATAAAGGAAATTCGAGGATCGATAGGTTCATATGGGTTACTTGAGATCTAGTGAGTCGGGTTCAAAGCCAATGGGTAGTCAAACTTGGGCGCGATAGATTAAGGCTCTCGATCTTACAATCCATCCCATATACCAAACTAAGCTAGCTCCCGCGTACACAAGGTTGATATACCAACTATATGCAAGTCAAAACATATTTCGAGACTCTCGATCTTACGGAAATGTTAAAACAAACATGAATCATGCAAATTTGTCAAGCAAGCATTTCATCAAACATGGGGTGTGCATAAGGTGGAAGAAAGACAATAATCAACAAATCAACCCAACAAACATAGATTAACCCTTATTAAATCCCATAATCTCACACTAATCCTAGAATACACACTACTCAATCATGGATAATATTATACTAACTAAACTACTCATTTACAATAACATAGGAATAAACATAATTCATTAAGTAATAAAGATAAGAACTTTAATGAAATTCAACACAAGAACTATAAAAAGAATAAATGATAAGAAAGAATATAATGAAAGAGAAATGGAGATATTTGTACCAAACTAACATAAATGAGAAAATGAAAGTAGATCTTCAAAGTTGATTACAAAAGATAAGAACTTGGGCACAAAATTAAAGGTACCAATTCAACTAATTAAAGTGAAGAAAAATAAAGAACGAGAGTTTTCTATCTAATTCTATCCTACTGATGCCTCCCAACTACTCATATTGCCTTGTTTGAGCTGCGTCCTCCCTTTCACCTATTGAAATCAGTTTCTATTTATACTAAAATAACAACAAGATTTAAGGCATTAAATGACCAAAACAGCCCAACTTAAATGATATGGGCTGTATTTTGTATAAGGGTAGTTCCGTCAAAGATGAGAAACATTCTATTCTTTATATAAAACGCAACACTTAAGGCAATGATCAAAATGCAGACAAAAGAAAATCGCACCCCACATATTCATGGACCGCCACCAGGTGTCGACTCGAAATCTGAGCTTGTTTCACGAACCAAACAATTGTCAAAATCGGGTTCGTCGGCTCGTTGCTGAATCAAATTGGGTTGATGGATATTAAGCATCGGTGGTTCCGTGCAGCATAACAGATTAAGTTGGTGAAACCACCGAGCACGGTGGTTCTAGGTCGAGCAGGCGCGGCTCTTGGGCAGCAAGGTTGATAATGGATGGAGGTTGACGAGGGGAGTGATGATGGTGGTGCGAAGGAGCGTCCAGGCGACATGTCAAATGTCAAAAGCGGTTGTTGGTGTTACACCACACGATTTCGCAATAAAGTAAACACATAGATTTGCAGCGGAAATACGAGATTTTTAAAAACTTTTAAAAAAACCGCGAATATTACTTTATTATGTTATAAAATCAAAACTTAATTTAATAAATCGTTTATACAAATGGTACTTAAATAAATGCATGAGATCCCGATCCCTTGATAAAAACACAATTAAGATAGCAAACTAATGTACACTACAACGCTAAGGGTGAATCGATGTAAGTACAACGCTCACTAGTTCACTCGTCATACCTCGTGCAATACCAACCTACAACATGTTCATTCATGAAACATGAATGCCACAGTCAATGGGGAGTAACTCGGGGTTCTCTGAGCCATATCACATCAAAACGCACATAAACAAACATATAACCATACTTCATCATGCATACATTAATATTATGCCGGATACAAGAATAACAATACATAATAGCAATATATATAAGCATGTGAATCATTAATCATCTCATCATCATTTAACAAGGACTCGGGGAAGACTCCCCTTGGCAACCATACAGACCACTAAGGGCTTGCATCTCACGATTAGCGACCATATGCTTGAAAGGTTAGGGACTCAACAAGCAAACCAATCATAGGCATACAATATTCAAGTATACAATTCAACATATGACCAAACATACTCCCACGGTAAATGAAACGCATTAGCATCTGCACTATGCAAGACAAGACAACTCTAGACTCTAATCCTCCCAGTAGGACTACGATAATAATACGGTCCTAGTCTAATTCCTGCCAGACTCTCGGGACAAGGCGTGTATCCGATTCGACATGTGGCTAGGTATGCACACATCCAAGACTCGGTCAACAATAAAGAAGCCGAGTAACCGAGATACGACAGGGCGGTCAACGACAGAGTCGGACAGAGAATAAGTATACCAATCTTGGCATGGCGGCCAACAAGAAAGGTTGTCACAATAACGAGTACTCATATCAATGAGGCGTCGTCACATTCAGGAGTACTCATATCAATGAGGCGTCGTGAAAACGGTCAAGCAAGTACGCTACATGCAAATAACACCACCCCGCAAGGATACAACATTTGACGGCCGGGTCGACCAACGCATTACGTCCACCTCCCAACAACGTCGTCATATTCCCACTAACAACAATAAAATGTATCTCTATCGCTCCGACATAAAGTCTAACAAGTATAAGGGTACAAACGGGAAATGAGAGCTCAATATTATCCAACAAACAAGACTCAACGGACTACTCAAGATATACATGACTCCAATGATCTAAACATCCAAAACCGTCACTAAACATGTGAATAAGGCATAAGATAAATGTATCAATGATAAACAAGAGTCAATACATGTTACATAAGCATTAGACCAAGTTTAAGAAGCATAATCAATAAGAAACATAAAGCTCATCTCAAAACAACAAGTTTGGAAACCAACTAAAACAAGGGTCACCTTTAAACGATCATAAGTATAGTTCTAGAAATTCAAATGCATAAGTTCTAAGTGGCAGTGATAGCTTATCCTCTTACGATTCAACGGTAGGTCACACGCCCAAAACAAGCAAGTAACGAAACAAATATGACTGTTTTACGAAAAGGGGTCGGTGCATGAAAATTTCACCCGCCGCCGGCTCCTAGACCAATTTTAGGCCATTACGGACAACTTTTGTACCGGGCGAAATTTCGCTCGATCGGGTGAAATTTCACCCGTCGGCTACACACGAACCATGAACATGAATCTTCATCCTTTTCCTTGGGTTTGAAGATGACTCTTCAAACTCCAAACTCAACATACAAGATCATAACACAAACAAGCAATGGACAAGGATTACACACATTTAAATCATCATTTAAATCAACACAAAAAACCCAACTTTAAGGCAACCATCTTAAGCCCATTTGTAATTACTAACACAATTCATCACCAAACATCATTTAAGGCAATGTGTGAGTAATAAATCATTCCATACAACATTAAAACATCACGAGGTTATCATTTAAGATATTAAACATAAGCTTAACCAATAATAAGATGGATTCAACATAATTAACATAAATTTGAACAAGTTAAGCATATGATATGACTTCAAACAAATATTTAAGTAGAAGTCACCAATTCATGCTAGCATAACATAAAGAATTCATCTTTTCATGTGAAAATCTATCCTAAACAAATAAATACATAAGATTTGACATCGACTAACCCGTCTGCGTTGCCTCGATTATCATTTCAAATCTCCGAGTTTCAAGCTAACCATCAACCCACACGAATCTCTTGACCCAAAATCTTTAAAATACAACCTTTTCCGACAAATAACGAGACAAGAAGGTATGACTGAAATTCTAGAAAATTGGTCTCAAAAGAAGGTTATAAGTTTCGCTATTTTTTTAGCTAGAAAGAAAGGGGATGGTGAGAGGATTCCGAAACATTAAACGGAATCGAAATCGGTTAAGAAACGAAGAACTTATGTCTGTCTTAAATTTAGATCTAGAAAAATGGATTTTATAAAAAGTTGGGGGAAAGGTATATTTTATGTTATGAAAAGGAAGAGGAGGATGAGAGGAGAAGATTGATATAAAAATCGTCAAGTTTTGTTGAGAGACGCAGAAATGACATCCGTCTTAAGTTTTTGAAATTATGGAGGTTTAATAGTGTTTGGTGTTGAGGAAGGAGAAGAAATGTGCTGAAATTATAAAGAAGAAGGAGTTTTATGATGGATTTGTATTAAAAAGGAGAAAAATAGTAGTCTCAAATCTCATGTAGGGTTTACCCACTTGGATTTTCGGGTAGAGTTCGATTATGAACTTATAACGGACTAAAATATGACGGTTCCTATCCAACTAAACTATTTTCAATTTAACATTAATATAAAGCTACGAAAACATAAATTATCGATTTAAAATATTTTAACCCAGAAAAGTAAAAGATGAATTTATAAAATTTACGACTTTAGTAAATTACTCATTATTATAAAATCAGGTGTATTACTGTTGGTGATTGAATTGGTTTGCTGGTGGTGGTTGACGTAAGCCGAGGCGGCGGCTATGGTGCTGATTTGTGATGCTGGTGCGGAGGTCGGAGGATAGCTCATGGTTTCTGTCGGAGGAAATGGTGGTTGTTGCTCAAATGACGAAGCATAAGAAGCAACAAACGGCCGTGGTCGATCAAGTTCGGCGCCGCGTCGAGGTTGCAGGCGCGGACTGTTGGTGTGGGTACATTGGTGCTCGAATGACGATGGTGTGAACCTATGGTGCCGCGATGAGTAACAGTGCGGCAAGTGGTGCAGGTGGTGATGCGCGTTGCAGATGCAGGAGGTATATGATGATGAAGGTTGGGTCGATTGATTTAATGAGGTTTTGTTTGTCTGATTGAAGTGGGAGAAGGAGATTAATGGGGTAAAGTTACTTTATTTGTAAAGGTCAATGGTTGGCTTGACTCTTCCTCATATTTAACTCATCTTCTTAGTGCTTATTAGACCCGCAATGCTTCGCCTTGTTTCACTTAGTCTTCTTTTAGTTACGAACCTGATTCCTACAAAATCAAGTAACAAGAACAGTACCTAATTCTACCAAAATAACAGTCATTCGTAATAATTAGAATTAAACTAAAAAGTTCTAAATATTTATTAAAATGAGCTATTAAGTCGATTAAACACACAAAATTGAGTCTAAAATAACGATAAAAATAGGGTAAAATTGTGACACCCTCAAATTTGCGGAAAGAAAAAAAAATAATTTAAATACATAAACAATATGAGAAAACATACCGAAGGTGTCATAAAATAAAAAGGGTCATTACAAAACGGAAATAATATTCTACAAAAGAAATATACAAGACGGGAGACATATCTCCCGTATAAATACGGAAATAAAAGTGTGTACAATAATATACAAACTATGAACCGAATATAGGTCCAAGGTAAATACTTCGCTCGCTAGCTCGTCCATGTACCCCAAATATGCAACACCACCTGTTCGACCGCATTAAATATAAACACGGAAGCCACCGTCAGTGGGGAGTAACTCCGAGTTCTCCCAGCCACGAAATGTCGAGTTTAATTAAACATGAATAACATAAAAGCAATGTATATGGGAAATACAAAACTTTAACATATATGATATGCTTTTCATGTTATGAAACAAATAACTAACATATAACCTATCATATGAAGCTATCATGTGAATCCGATAATAAAATATAACTCGAGGTAGGGAAGCTGGTATGCTGGCTCAGCGGTTACCATGTAACATGGCCCTGATACACTCAAACCCTAATCAACACGTAATCATGTGAATCAGTTAACAATCGGTAATCCAAACTCTATCAATCCTAGCCGGCTTGCATCTCACCTTCTAGAACTCATCGAATCATACAAACATGAAAGACCAATACGTCTACAAACAGGCATAAGTTCTTAGTACGGCGATAGTCTACTTCTGTAACGCGAGGCTATACCACAAGGTAGGAAACACATCCTAGTCCTAGACTGATCAGACCTAGCGACAACAGCTATTCCGTTCCCCGTCCCATGACATAACCGTCTATGAGAAACTCTACTAGGCGACCCCCTAATCAGAGATGGCTAGTACTTAAGCTGGCTCCATTTCCAAAGTGGAACTAGG